>QJNZ01000336.1:0-94221 GCA_004155055.1 Monosporascus sp. CRB-8-3 | reverse complement strand
ATTCAGAGTATGGCGTACCTCGCGGCGACATATCATGCGCAGGGTCGGTACGATGAGGCCGAGCCGATTAATTTTAAGGCGTTGGAGCTGCGGCGGGAGGTTCTCGGGGAGAAGCATCCGGATACGATTCAGAGTATGGCGTACCTCGCGGCGATATACCATGCGCAGGGTTGGTACGATAAGGCCGAGCCGATTAAGATCGAAGCGTTGGAGCTGCGGCGGGATGTTCTCGGGGAGAAGCATCCCGACACTTTGCAAGCGATGCATGACCTTGCCATTACCTGGAACAGCCGAGGCCGGCGCAACGACGCTATTACCCTCATAGACGAATGCCTACAACTAAGACGCGCAGGTTTAGGGCCGGACCATCCATTTACGAAAAAATCAGAACGAATACTCAACCGCTGGAAGACCGGGTAGGCTGGGAGGCGCATGGCCGTGGTAGGGTCGATATGCAGTGTGGAGCGTATTATTAGCGAGCTAAGAGCCGCTTAGGGGAAGATGCTGAGTTGGTTATCAGCATTCGATATTAGCAGTTTCTTAATGATTATTATAACTTGGAGTTAAAGAAGGAATGGATAACCTATTACGGCCGGAACGTGTTTTGGCTGCCTCCTGATTATCAGCCTAACTCCTCGGCTTTTACGGCACGGGCTATTGCGGTCGGCTGCGAATCCGGGCGGGTTTGGATATCAGCCGTCTCATTTAGCTAACATCTCGCTTTGCCCTTATTCGTATTTCCTATACTTAGTTTAAACTACGCACGTCTTGAGCATGCCGAGCATCGGGCCTTCTCTTGTCTTATTTCTATTCTCTTTGTAAAAGATGGGGTCGGGGGAAGCCTTTCTATTTATACGAATACTTTGCCTTTAGGTGCCCGGAGGTTCCTGTCAGATATAGGGGACATCAGTTGTGTTATTGTATTCGGCTAGCTACGAGTGCTTCTTGCACTCGTGCAAATTTAATGTAGCCTATTAACGGAACATATATCTTCCGATCAGAGGGACCCTTTCCGTATATAGGGTGCGTTTAATACCCCCTACTAGCTAATACACCCCCTTAACGCCTTAAAGCATTTATAGCGTTAATCGTCACATATCATCACTTCTTAAAGTTACAATTTTCCATTCGACCTTTCCTCCGGCGATTAAATCCTCCTAATTAGCCAATTCCTCCTTTGAAATTATTCGTAAGGTATTTTTCCGCCGTTCGAAAGCTTCCGTAATATCTACCAGTCCTAACTGCTCTTTAAAATGCCTAAACGGTTCGCGTAATAAGGTTTTAATTAATTTATTAATTAATATATCGCCCGTAAGCATATAATCTACTTTAATCAAATCCCCCTTTACGGCTTTTTATAATAATTATATATATTTACGTACCGCAATTTCGTCTATAATAGGGCGACGTTGGCGTTAGTAAACCGTATAATTTATTAATTATCGCATTATATATTTAACGGTCTAGTATTTAGGATAACTCTTTAACTTTTTAATTAGTTAAAAACTAACCAAATTTTTTTTATAACTTACGTAAAAAATAATAACTTTATTTCGGTTATAAAAATAATCATTATATTTTACTTATTCGCCTGTTATTGTATTCCTTGTTTAAATAACTTTATAACGTAAGCTTAAAAACTTTTTCGATCGATCGTATTATTCGTAAAAAAGCGTTACTTTAAAAATCTAACGAATTTTCGTTTTTAAACTACAACGCTAACGGTTTAATCCCGATTAAATATAATATAACTTAATTAACAGCTTTATAATATACGTTACCAAAGTTTAGGTTAAAACAGGCAAATTAGGATATCGCAAAAAATATATCGGGTTACGTATTAACTGCTATGTATAAGATAGAACCGATCTTTTTTTAGTATTTATTAACGAAACTTAGATAAGCTAGATTAGGATTTGATAATAACTCGACGCTTGCTATTAACGTATCTGAGAAGTTATTTAAGCTTTTTTTACGTACTTGTTACGGCACGTAGGGCTCGGCGATCAGAGCAGATTCCCATTAGCTATGTAAAATCTAAGGTGAAGAAAAAAGGAAAAACAAAACAATCCTTGCAGCTTGGTAGGTTAGAAGTAATATGGGCTAGGGCTAAGGTTGACCCCACCAGTGCACAGGCCATTCCAGGTACGTACCATAACAGTACTAAATTAACTAACTTGTTTATAAAATCGGATTAAAATAACTAGGGTTTTTTTTCAGCTTTATCTTTAATTACTTCGATACCGAAAAACTACTATAAATTCTTACCTTTTATAAAGGTATACTAATTTCGAATCTAATAAATTAACTAATTAACAAAGTCTTAATTTTCTTTACGATATAATATTACGATATCATTTAAGAAAATAATAAAATAAATACCGCTTAACGAATATAATAACAAGGTTTATAAGGAACGGAGTTAAATTCTAAATTCTTAAACGTCCTAATAAATTCCTTTTGCTAAAATAAAAGTAACTCCCTTAACCTATATAATGCCTTCCTAATTAGGAAAATCTTGAAAATATTTTCATATCTATTTTATAAAATAACTAAATATTAACGAAAACGTTAATAGTATTATATTATATTAGCTTTAAGTCGAATTTAGTCGTAATAATAATTAAAGTTTTAAATAACTTTCTAGTTAAAGTAAATACGTATATATTATTATAAACGTTTTTTAGCTATTAATTATCTCGTATAATAAGACGTATTTTACATTTTTATAACTAGCTATATTCATCGAATTTGTAAATATATATTTATATATATCTTAGAACTTATTTCTCTTTAATAGAAAATTAATTAACGATTTTCCAGGATTCAATTTTTTTACAACTTTATAAATAAATTTTTTCTGTTTTATAAAATAATTTTTTTAACGGGTATATATTTAACTTTTATAATTCCGCGGCGGTAATAATAAATTATACTTATATATTCAATTTCGTAATCTAAAAATATGGTATATTTTCGTATCGAAACCTTTCCGATTAAAATAACGTATATTTTAAATAATGAACTTTTTTAAATTTTCGCAGTTTATCGGCTGATTAGTAATCGTATTAATAAAGTAAGTTAATCGTTTTACGTTAAACGCAGTTTTCTATATTATATAATGGTATCGATAATTATTTTTTTAATACGGAATACACTGGAAATTTACGTTTATAACTCGTAAAATACCTTCGTTTTTTACTATTATCTTAGATTAAATAACGGAACAAAAGCTTAAAGTTACCTTTATTACTTCCGTCGGCGTAATAATCGTAATAATTATTAAATTAAACGTTAATAAAAAACATAATTTAAAGAACGGAAATAATTCGAATATAAGAATCGTATAAGAGTAATTAATCCTATACGAACAAGCTTATTTTTTCTTCTTTCGTACGTTTCGTACGTTTATACCATTTTAAAATTACCTTTTCTATTTAACCGGTAGTTAAATTATTCCGCTTAAGTTTTCGTTTTTTTATATATTTATATATTTAAATAGCTTAATTCTTTATAAGGTAATTATACTTATTATAATAACTTTTATAACTTTTTTTCGTAACGTATAAAAAGTTATTTTTTAAATTTTATTATTATTTTAAAAAAAAAACAACCTCTTCGTTAAATTATACGTTTCGAATAATAATAACCTTATTAATTAACGGGTTCTAGATTACGTAAATATTCGTAAATCGGTAACTGATTAAAAAACTAATCCATATTTTAGAATTTAACTTTTAAAATCTATGTTCTTTTTTTATAGCAGTAATTATTATAACGTAAGCTATATAACCGTATATTCGTAAATAAACTTATTAAAACTTCCGATTAAGCATTATAACGGCGTCTTTATACGTTAAGTAAATAAAATAAACCTTATGTAAGCTTTGTTAAAATAATATATATTTAAGAATACGGTTATATAAATATATTACCGCTTTGAAAATATATAAAATTAAGGACGAAAGTAACTTAACGTTATTCCATATCGCAATTACTTTCTCCGTAATTATATCTTTTAAACGTTTTATACCCTTATTTTAAACCTGAGTATAAGGTATTAAAGGTTTAAATCTAATATTAAAAAAAAAAGCAACTATAATATATTTCGAAATTAATAATTTTTTTAAAATTTCGTTATCGCATTCCATTACTTATAAAAAAAACTTATCTTAATTTTTTAAGATTTTTAAAAAAAATTCGAACGTTATGATTGATATATTTTGCTTTCGATTTTTAAGGTAAATATCCCAGATAAAATCTAAGTACATATCAGTAACGAATATAACGTATCTATATTTTTCCAAATTTTCTTCGAAGTTTATAAAGTTAATAACGATATTTTAACCTAACCTAAAAATCCCTTTTCTAAATTCGTGACGTATTTATTTCTTAGCCTTCGCCTTACTATATACCTAGTATTCGATTATTATAAAACTTTTTAAACGGACTCCCTTTATATAAGATTATAACTAAGCGATTATTTCGGGTCTTAAATAACTTAATTTCAAGTACTATATAGTACCGTTACCGGTCCGTAGTAATTTCGCTATTTATAAGTTAACGTTTTATTTGTAAGTTATAAAAGCTGCATAAATAACTGTCGTATTAATATATTCGATAACGAACTAATTAAATTTATTTATTAACGTAATAATTACTTTTATTTCGAATAAAGTTATTAATTCCTCGGTTATCTTACTAGTACCCTTTTTCTCGAAGCTACTAGAAAGATATTAAGTTATATATAAAGTCTTCGCAGTAAATTACGTTATATAAACGTAACGCTTTCGGGCTGTTAAGACTTTAAAGTAATATGTTTATATCTATATACTTTTTGATCGAGATGAAACTGTTCTCTACGTATATTCCGTCGTTTTAAATCGTTATTTTATAATTTAGGAATTTATTAATAAAGTTAAAAATATATATGGTAAATTCTAAGTTTAAAATAAATAAATTTCTTAGAGGGTAAAACGCGACGTTTACCGTACTACGTTAATCAAAAATTAAAAAGTACGCTAATATTCGTCTTACTCTCTTTAAAAATTAATTTATCTCCTAGGTAATTAACTTTTCCATAATTTTCGACAAACGATCAAGTTTTTTTAAAGATTAATCGGAAATAATTCGGTCTTAGATTAATATTAAAATAACTTTACTAGGCTTAAACTTTACTAGGACTTTGTTCGGGAACGCGTAATAACATTAAGGTAACGTATACGCAAGATTTAAGTACGCTTTGTACCAAGTCCCTTCTACGTCTAACTTTTAGCACTTTCGCTTATTATTATTATTATTATTTCGGCCCGTTTGAGAATTTTTACGATTACCTTATTTCGGCCTACGCCCTAAGGTCCTCTCTTGCGGTTAAAAGTTATCCTTGGTCTTTTCCTGATTAGGATTATCTTCATTAAAGGGGTCCGCGAGTATCTCGTAAAACGTCGAAAACGTTGCCTTAATATTTTTTTAATATAGGTTATAGATAAGTTATAGTCTAATAATCTAGGAAATTAACTGTTACTTTTTAATAATTAATCGTACCGTAATTAATTTTAAACTTTTTCACTATAATATTTTTTAAATACGGAATATACGAAAAATTTACGTTTATAATTGGTAAGGTACTTTCGTTTTTTACTGTTATTCTAAGTTAAATAACGTAAGGGGAGTATAAGAGAATAAAAAGGACTAGCTACTTCGCCATATAACCTAAAAGATCAGCAGTTCTAACGCTTTATACGTTAAAAGTCCTTATCCGCACTTAAGTAGGATACGCCTCGGGGCCTATATCTTTATAATACGTTCCTCTTATTTACTTAATACGAGTTATAACATAACGTAATTATAATTTAACCGCATATAATAATAACTAAAAAGAATTCCTCTTTAATATTTATAACAAATAAATACTAATAACTTTAAAAATATAATGCCGTAATATTTTAAAAGTGAAATTAAATATTTTACGTATAGATTTACGAACTATTTTATCTTAAATTATCTTTAATTAATTAAAGTTATATAAAATAAACTTTATATTTAAATTTAACAATTTTTTCATTAATTTCAAGTTATTTATTAACATTTAAAATACACGCTCTTAATTATTTTTAATATTTTAAAAAGTAAAACAATAATAGTAAGCTACTTTAGTATATATATAGACTTTTTATATTATTAAAATAATAATTAAAAAGAAATAACTTAGGTAATAACTTAAAATAAACTAGTAAAAAATAACTAAAAATATTTCGATAATTTAAAACGTTATATGCCCTCGTTTTAACGTAGTGGACGAGGGTTATTATGTCGAAAATCGAAAATTTGTTCCCTTGGAGCCGATTACCGTATTTGGATCTTGGCACGTCCCAAATAGGAAGGTTTCGGCAACACCTGCCACCGTACTGCCGCCATCTGGCATATCCAACGTTAACTGCCCGGGGGGCGCGGGCATACATAGTCGACGTACGGCTAACGCTGTTAAAACGAGGGCATATTGTGCTTGCCGCGGCAACGCGGTAGCCTTACGTTAAAAAATATAAATAGATATGAAATTCGTTATTAGTCGTAATTATTATAATATCTTTTAAAAATTTATCGTATTAATTATAATAAAACGGTTAACCTAAGTAAAAAACGGATAAAACGTAATAGAAACAGTTTCGATAAATAGCTAAGAATTTATAGCCGGCAGAAAAAGATACGTACCGATTGATGCCTGAAGTACGCTTATCGCTAAATTAAGCGGGCGGGGTTTTTAACGTAGAGCACAGATATGACCGCTATTGCCCTCGTTTTAACGTAGTGAGCTTGCGAACGGAGTGGACGAGGGTTATTGTGTCGAAAATTTGTTTCCCTTGGAGTCGATTGCCGTATTTGGATTTTGGCACGTTTAAAATAGGAAAGTTTTGGTAATACCTGCCATAACATTACCGCCACCTGGTACGTCCCGATAATAGCTTCCGATATTTCGTACGTATTGGTCTTTTTCATAATTAGCTGCTAATTTGTGTATATAGTAGGAGGCCTGCCTATGTACCGAGCCTATGAAGCTTTAGTAGTTATAATAACAGGAATGTAATATCGTCAACCGCGCTGTCGCTTAATTTGCCCATATAATCGCTTGCTGCTTATTTTATTCTTTTTTTTAATTTTATATATTTATTTTTTATGTTGTTTTCTTAATTCCTGCTTATTTACATATTCGTTATTTCCCCGTTACCGTTATATCTTGCAGTTTTAATATATTTATGTAATTTCCGCTTTAACCTTATTTTTACGTATATTTCGACTTTATTTATTTTCTAATTTTTGTTTTTTATACTATTAAATTCTATTTATACTTATTAACGTTTTTTTTTCGTTATTTATTATCCTTATATTACGTTTCGTCCCGGTATTATTATGGTAAGCGGTAAAAACGGTTCGCTTTGCGTTTTTTATAGAAGTATATTTTTTACGTTATATTTTAAAGCCAGTATTTATAATTCTTTTCCTAGTTATAATGTTAATATAATTTGCGAAAGTAAGTTTATTACCTGTTATTTTTTAAATAAACGGCATCTTTTTTTTTTACTTTTTATTTTTCGGTACGTTTTTAAAGTAAAAATAATACCGTCCCGCTTGCGAAATTATTAACTTTATAGCAAAAAATACACAAAAATAGGAGCCGTATTAATAATACCTTTTTATTATTATTTTTTAATTCGTAAATATGAAAATATTTAATTATTTATTAGTTTTAAACGTGGGCCTGGCTAATACCTTTAGCTTAATTAGTATAAAAATGCCGGCCGCTATCGATAATATAAAAAGTAAGCAAAATTTCTTACCTTTATTATTATTAAAACATAAGTACGATAATTAATAATAATATTATAAGCCGTAAATCACCCGTAACCTTATCGGTTTAGCGATTTATAGGCGGTATATTAACTTTGTATATTTAAAGCGTCCAGTTAAGTAAGTAATAATATTATAACTCTTATTTCGCTAAACGGGTTTACTTATAATAATATCGCAAGCCGTATTATAACAAACAGAACGTTTACGTAAAGCTGCAGCTTTGGATAAGGTGGTACCGGCGCCCTTAGAAATAAGCTATTATGTTTTTAATATTCCGTTAATATAGTTAATATATTTAATTAATTATTATGTTTACTATAAACGTTTCCGGTACCGTTATATCAAGTACTTTACGTACTTCTACAGAATATAAAGCCGTAAATACCAGTACCGGTATATTACTATCTTTCCTACGTTTATATTTATTATTAAAATCGTTCTTTTATTACTGGTATCGTATTTTACTTTTTTTCCGTTAATGCTATATTTTTCCTAACCGTTACCGGCGGTTCTGGTAATATACAACTACAGCAATAAATTAGGAATATTATATTACCGTACTTAATTTCATAATTCGTTTAGTAAGTTATATAAATTAATCTTGTATTAACATTCCTTATTTATAACAACTTCGACTTCGAGATTTTAAAACCTGTATCGTCGGCGGTACCTCCTTTTTAACCGCATCCTAATATAATACGAAATCCGGGATCTCCTATTCAAAACGAGAATACGGATTTTAAAGTAAATACATATTTAACCTAATAAACGTATTAATACTAACTTATCGTAATTATCCCAGGATAACATCTTAATAATAAATATACTTCCCCAACCGGCTTTCTTGTCCGCAATACAATACCGCCCGTTCTATTACGGAAATCTTCTCCCTTACCTTTATAATAATACCCAACGCAAATTATACTTACGTCCTGCTCACGAAGTTCTTTATGCCGTTATATATCCGGACTGGTACAAGGATAATTTCTACGACAAGGCAAAGCTCGATAAGTACTTAATTTAATAAGGCAGTACCACACAAAACGCAAAAAACCAGCCCTACGACCAGTATAAGGAAAACCTTAAACAAAGCGGCATAACGCCTTATAATAAATGTCGCACCTATAAAGGTTATCGGGATAAGGTATATGGTAATTACGTTAACAAAAGCATCGGCCATCTATATTCTCGGCGTCATAATCCTCACATATTTATTCTCGTTACTCCTTTAAGGCCACGACATAAAAACCGCGTTACAAAACCTAACTAACGTCGTACTGGTCCGCAGGCTCCAACTCGGTTAAGAAAAAATGTAATACGCAGTCTCGAATCTCTGGATTTCTCTATGCTTCGCTTAAATATAAATTAAGCATATAAAGCTAATACATAATAATAAAAATAGGTTAATCGTAGTAGGAATAATTTTATGTTATTATTAACGGTCCGTTTTATTTATTTACGGTAGTACCTTAATACGATACTTACAGCGGTTTTTTATCGTATGCTAAAATTACCCTCGAAATTCTTAAAAATCTTTTATTTAACCTTATAATTCCGAAAACTTTCTACGACTTCCTCGTACATATTACGAATTCCTGCCATTTTACATCATTCCTAATTTAAAACCATTCGTTCCAAATCCTTTTTTATTACATATTACACATCACCATAACTACCAAACCCGACAACATTATTAATTCGTAATTTAGCCATCACTTCTCCATTAATACCGTAAAACAAATAAATAATTTTACGAACGAACCTGTAACAATATAAAAACCGCAACCCAAACGCCCTAAATCTTCGGACCCCGCCGCTCATCAGCAATAAAAACGGCAATCCTCTCTTACGTCTAAAATAACTTATACGGGGACCGCCTTTACTAATAAAATCAACTCTCGGAAATTTTATTATCGCATCAATATCAAGGCTAACGGTCTATCTGGTCTACTATGCCATCTTCGCTAGGTTAACAATAATACCGGCGTTCGCTAATATAAAATTCAGCCAAATTACCATTACCGTCCGTTAATTATCTCGCCTAATACGATATCCGGCCTCCTCTAACTTCCCAAAACGTCTTAATTATACCCAGCCGATAATCATAACGAAAATTACGAAAATACAAAAAAAAACGAACCAAACAACGCAAACTCCGAAAATCATAAATACAACATTACTACTATCTACGGGGAAAGGAATAATAAAAATCGGAAGCAATATCGTATTCGTTAAGTAAAATAAAAGGAACTTACATAGGAAAATAACGTAAACTTACACTGCGACGAAATATTAGGAATTTATCACCGTTTAAAAAAAAAAACGTCAGTTACAGGATCCGGTTAGGGTTTCTGGCACTTCTACATAACATCGCTATCGGGCCGATAATCTTTTTAATCTACTATACCGGTTTCGTTAAATCGACAATAATACTAACGTTCGCTACTATAAAATTCGCCTAAATTACCGCTACCGTCATCTACTTATCCCTTTTCCTACAATATCCGACCTCCCTCCAGCTTCACAGAATATCTTAATTATACACAGCCGATAATTATAACGAAAATTACAAAAATGCAAAAAAAAACAATCCAAACAACACAAACTTCGAGGTTTATAAATACGACGGCGCCGTTATTTACAGGAAAGGAATCATAAGGATCGGAAGCAATATTATATTTATCAAATAAGATTTAAAAAGTTTACGTAAAATAATAATATAAACTACAAAACCTTAATATCGACTTAATAAGGACCTCGTCCGTATATACTATATCGCAGGTCCTGTATATCATAGATATATCGTTAACGTAAAAAAATAACATTATTTAACCAGTTATTATACAGCGATCATCCGGAACAAACTTTAGGCCCTAAATTCTTTAAACCTGCCGAAAGGTTCCTTTGCCACAAAAATAATAACAACCTCAAGCCGTATAACGCCTTTAAAAACTTTAGACAAAAACCTGGCCTAGCAAACCCCGGCAGAAAACATACGTATATAAGTTCGTCGATCTTGCTATGTAAAAACGCGTTAACAGCATCAAGTTAACAAAACTTAAAGTTAAAACGGGCTGCAATAACTATAAATACGCAAAAAAACCTTCTCGTTAATATAAAAACGTAAAAGTTAAGCTAAGCTAAGGCTTAATTAATATATAACTAATCGCTAGATTTAACTTTTTAACAAGATAATACGTTAAGATTTACCTAGACAACACCTATTACGGGTAAATTATTTTTCCCCGTTAACCATCTTTTTTACATACGTAATAATCGCAACAACTTACAACCTTCTCATTATTTCATGCTCAAACTGTTATATTATTACGATAAGTATTATTTTTCTTCAATTTGCATTTAATCCTACCCAAAAAATAACATTAAATAATACGCCTAATATTATTATTACCGTTCGGAACGTTATTCAAAAAAACCTTTCGTATCAAATTTTACATAACGACAATGTTACTGCTTTTATCCGACGTTCCCTATACGACTAAATCGATATTAAAGTAAAAGTTTTAGCTTTTTTTTAATAACATCACACCTTTTTCGCATTCGATTCGGCTTTTATCGGTACCTTCTCCCGATTTACCTTTTTCTACGACAGTCGCTTGCAGTACTTCTTTATATTAGCCTATTACTTAAAAAGCTATTTGTACGAAATATACTTAGGTTTTACGGTTTTGGCCGGCCCCGCCTAAAAACTTACACTTAAATACCCTTATTTGCTTATCTACTCGTAATAATTTTCGCAATAATTTAAAGGCGCCGAAATATCGTAAAACTTTTAATCTTCGTCGAAAAACTAATATCAAAACGGCATTAATTTAAGCATTTGGTATTATTCAGTTACAAAAAAAACAATGTTATTAATATATGTCGGGGAAAAAACCTTAGAACTGTTACGTACGTATAACAGGTTTTATCGCAGATAATCTTTTACGAAACGCCTATACGAACTGTTTTTATAATAGAAATAATTTTAAATACTTTTTTTAATAATTTCTAGGTAAAGCTTTAATTCTAGCTGTTTTTACGTTATTTAGGGATTAATTAAATTTACAAATACATTTATTCCTAAATTTCCGTCTATATTCGAATCGATTCCGATTACTTACGTCGAATTCGGAATTAATTTATATTTATACAATATACAGCAGATAAACGGTATTACGGCTAACCTATTACGAGGATCTTACGAATTACCTATCCGAGTCCTTATATCAGAATTATGCTCCTTAGCGAAATTTATTACAACTCGGTATTAAGATTTACGCAAACCCGCCATTTTCCTTTCTTCCGCTTTTATACCGAAAAATATTTACAATACCTTAATTAATCTTTAGCGCTTAATACGTTTACTGCTTTTATCTACTGCTTTATTTTTGGCTATACCGAGAAATACGTCATTAACTATTACCTTATTAACTTTTTCGTTTAATTAAAATACCGGAAATTATACCGTCGTCGTTATTATCCGCCTTTCGCTTAATTACGCTAAATTAAGACCTAATATTTCCGAATATATTATCTTCGTTATTTATTACAGTAATAAATAAATTACTTTCCGAGGTTACGATCTTATTTAGTCTACCAGGTACCGCTATAGCAGTAACCGCGGTTACGGTACTCTTTATATTCGTTTAAACCGCACTTAAAGTATTCGAACCTTGCCCGTTACTAGCAGATACCTTGCTAACGCGAAAACGTTATAACTTGGTTATATACCTTTGTCTAAAAGGAAATACTATATTTTTAACGTTTAAAACTGGCCCAGGACCCGTAATATCGGTAAATTTTAGTTCTACCGTTAGAATTACCAAATAAACCGGCGACTATGCCACGGATATGTCCGGTTCGTATCCGGCCCTTTTTATAAACTTTTTTTTTAATTAACCCAAAATCGTCCTACTGTAATATATCCCTTATCCTAAGGCCAGGCTTAGTTTCCCGCCGTTCAAAACTTACGGCCATTTTTTCCGCGCCATATCGTCGATGAAGAAAAACACATAAAACGGATATATACCTTTTTTTAAACCCGCCCGTTTATTATTATTATTTCGGCAGAGAAAAAATCGCAGCTCGACGAAAATACCTATATCTAAAAAAGGTTAGAATATTTAAATATACAAATTAAGTTCTTGGCTTTTAATTATCCGATAGATCTTTTTATTAAAATTATATAGGATATTATCGATCTGGATTACCTTACGGTTTATTTGCGTAATAGCTGGGAATTTATATACCTTAATATTAACGCTAAAACTTCGACCTTTTCGATCCGACCGAAAGCTAATAAGTTTACGAATTTTATTACATACCGCTATATTAATTCTCGTTATGCACTTAAAACTGTCCGTTACATTATTATCGTATTAAGGCTTTTATCAGGGTTGTCCCTATCAAAAATGGACTACGGGTTTAAACTGCCGGTAACAAAGATAACTTATTTTTCTTCTTAATTCGAAATAAGGTTTTCGAAAAAGTATACAATAAATAAAAGTTCCGAATTACGAAAAAATTAATTAAGGGAGGGCCAGTTAAGAAGATTTTCCGGTATCTATGCCCCGGCGCCGATGTTAACTATAATAGAGCTATATTCCAGAAACTATTATTTAATATTTCGAATCTCGATAATTACAATTAAACCGATAATAATAACAGACAAATCTGATTTAGGTTTTGCTTAACGCGGCCGCGTTAATATAGATAGATTTATCGTATAACTTAATAATTTACTTTAAAGTTTAAGTTCTTTCCATATCTTTACTTGTATTATTTTCCCTTTTATATTAATATCTGTCCCTAACTTTTTTATCCGTTTAATATCCGGCTTCCGCGGTTTTTTATATATATCCTGCTTTCCTTCCCTTATACATCTTCCTAAAATAATCGTTAGTTTTAACCCAGTTTATATTCGTAAGCTTACATTAATCGTAACCCCCTTTATCCCTATTTTTGCAAAATTCGTAACGTTTTGTAATATTAGTTAACATTTTTTTTGCAAATTAATAAATACTTTATTTATTTCCTCTTTCGAGATTAGTTTATATCTTAATTTTATAGGTTCTTTTGCAAAATCGGCTAATTTTACAATATATTACTTTTGATTTTATAGAACTTTTTGTAACCGAGATAATTTAACGCAGTTTTATTACTTGAATTTATAGATTAAACTAACGTTATATAGGATACCTTGTTACTATAGCGATTAAAGAACGCGTAAACAGTTGTTGTTATATTTTAACAAGTAACGTTCTGGATTTACGTTTATATAACGGCTTTTATAAAACCATATCAAACGATTAGGTTACCAACGTAATAAGTTGTTAAATAATACGGCCGTTTACGACGTGCCGCCCCAGAGAAAATTCCTTTATTTTGCTATCCGTTGTTAAAAATCAAGTACGCCCGTTCCGAAAGCAGTAGTTGCGGTATTTTAAAGGTAGGGAGCGGAATGTTCGGCGGCGGTTAACGGAAGCTTTTTTCCGTATCTAGCGCCGTACTGTTTTAGCGCTTGTTAGGAACCCCCTGATTTTTTAATTACTTGCTTCATATATTTAGCTTTATATGGGCCTACTTAGGGTAAGTTCTCCATATTATCAGCTATTAAGGGCCCGGCATAATAACATTACAAGTATAAAGGTTAACTTGTTTATATCCTAATAACTTTTTAACTAAATTACCAACTTTTAGGTAATCGTTTTATTAACGCGAAATGATAAAATAACCGTAACTAAGGGTATATTTCGGTTTTTAAAACATACGAAGCTACCGAAATATATAGTCCTAGTTTAGCTGGTAGGAAATCGGCTTATATAAGGCTGACGGTACGGTTTCGCCCTTTAGTTCGCGGATAATGCAATACGAAAGCGAAAGTTCGGCGTTAGCATTTATCGGTACCGCCCATGAGATAATAGCTCGAAAATACTTAATATACTACTTGCTAAAATTTCGAACATTGTTATTAGATATTTTATTTTTCTCCTAGTTAAAATTGCTAAAAATACCCGAAAAGTTATGAAAATCATAGTTAATCTTAAAGGTTTTCTTTCCCTTATTTTAGAGATGTTTTTATATAATCCCCGGGCTGCGCCAGCGGTTTAAGCTATATTAACTTGTCCGTTTTATAAAATCCCGTTTTATACGGACGATATTATATATCCGTAAAAAGGCGGGTATACTTTGTTTTAATTTATCCCCTTTTTAATTACGGTATTATTTACACTTTTATATAATTCAGATTTTTTACTTTATTTCTGCCTATTAACTTATTTGCTTTAGTAGCTATTTGCAGAATATCCGCAGTTTTTTTTACCCGTTATAGCTTTTCGTACTTTCGACTTTCCGGCCCGCAATTATAACTTTCAATCACCGACTAAATCTCCAATACGTACTTTCGACTTTCCGGCCCGTAATTATAACCTTCGATTACCGACTAGATCTCCAATACGCACTTCCGACTTCCCGGCCTGCAATCATAACTTTCGATTACCGACTAAATCTCTAATACGCGTTTCCGACTCCCCGGCCTGCAATCATAACCTTCGATTACCGATTAGATCTTTTATACGATAATTCCGTCCTAGATTTATCAATAATCTAATTACATCCTTATCCTTTCTATTAACGATTACCGGTTTGCCTGGAAACGTTTTAATTTACCTAATTTACCGGCTACTTTCAACACCTTATACTTAGTTGGAATTTCGTTTCGATAAACCATTAACTTAATTATTTTTATCCCTTACGTTTCATCCAGCTATAACAAGCTTATTTTCCTTTACGCCCCAATCGCACTTAATAATTTCGATTATAACAGCTTAACGATTAACTTCTCGGGACGTTTTCCATTATACCCGTTTTTTTTAACGTCTAAAACGTATCCTTAAATACGTCGGTTTATTCTTCCATTTCAACTTCTATTAAACTACCTTCGTCTTTTTACGGCTATTTACCTTCTCGGAGCCGTTTAATTTTAAAAAGTAATACCGGTAAAACTGTTCGTATATTGGTTCAAAACGTAAATACCGATTTTATTACTAATAAGGTTATTTTTACCATTCGGAGTTTTCTTTAGCCGGTCCCAAAACGGCGTAAGGCCCAGATAATTTCGAATTTTTAAAAAAGTATTCGTACGGAAACTATTTTTCCCCTCGATTAATATCGACTTTATCTTATTTAATACTTAAGATCGGAACTAGTTAACATACCGTAGATAAAGGATTTCCCCTAACGTTTACTTAATAAATTTCGAATTTTATACTTTACTAATCAAAATTATATACTTTATTATTATAACTATAATTATTATTTTCCTAAATCGCCTAACGCCAAATTACGGATTTATATTACTTATTATTAGTAAGTATAAAAAGGCCAAGTTCCAAAAAACGTACGTTTACGATATTACAAACGCTTTACGAACATTACTAACCGAAAAAAATCGATATTTTCCGTCCGCTAGAAAAACGTTTTTTCGTTATTGGTATTACTTTTAATTCGATTACGAAATTTTCTTTTAACCCCGAAATTAATTATCTTACCAGTTCCGTATACCGCAAAATCACAGGCTATATAATTATATTTAGTAACGACGTTTACGAAATTATTAAGGTTTTTCTTCGCCCCCTTAAGAACGTTTTTAATAAAATCTATATAATTTGGTATGGGGCTGATAAACCTAAAAAACATAATTTTCTGCCGTTTTTAGGTTTTCGCAAAATAATAATAATTAAGGCGCTTTCCTAGCTAAAAATTAATAATTATCTATACCGTAATATCCCTATTAACGAATCCTTTTAAGACGTATAAAAGGATAATAAAAAAATACTTCCGCTTTACTTTATTAATAATATTACCTATATACCTAACGCCGAATACGAAAAGGCGGAACGTTCAGGTTATATACCTAACGAAAAGTCGGCGTTTCTAACATTTAATTAAAAAATATTAAGCGATTCCGATATTTTAGATACCGACAACGGTAATAATATAAACGACGTCGGTTACGTACGGAGTACCAGCGAAAATATTCAACCTAATAATCGGGTTATCAACTTTGCCTTTAACGGCAGCACCAGTACGTATAACGGTTATAGCTCCGTAAAACAGGATCCCTTCGTCCCATAGGTTTTTTGCTTCAGATATATTATGGCGGCTAACGGCAAGGACGGTAATCGGCGTTCGCAACAGTTTGCTAATTTCATTGCAGGTGTAAGGTAAGATTTGTTCCAGGTAAAGGAATTATATAACGATAAATTTATTGGCGATATTAATTGGATTAACATTTTAACTAAGATTAAGACGGTTATTAACTAAATATATTTAAACGATTGTTTAGGTAATATACCTTTTTATTTTACAAATTCGTATTTAATATTATTTTATAAAAACCAAAAATCCTTTAAATATTCCGCCTATAAAAAGTTTTATTATTAACCCCGATAACTTCACTGCTTTTAAAAAGGAACTGGATATGCTTATTATAATTACTTCGTCCGGGTTTTTCGTATTTAATTAGGATTAAGCGAATAATACCAAACAAATTCGATTTGTTTAAAAATTAATTAAAATTAAATTTTCCTTTCGAAACGATAAAGATCTTACAATCCAAAAATATGCGATTAATAGCCGCCCGTATATATAAATTCGCTTTAAAAATCGGTTTCTTAGTATATAAAACTCCGATTACTTTATTTTAACCTTTATTAAAATTTTGCCATACGGATTAGATAAATTAATTATTACGAATAACGAACAATAAAAGGAATTAAATTTGTATAAAAAAACGAACTTTAATTTTTAAACGTAAGTTTAAATACCAAATATTAATATGCTATTACTAATAACTTTAGGTAAGTTTTTATTAAATTACGTTAATATAACGGTTATACAGGAATTTATCTTATTTTCCTTTTTTTCGTATTTAACAAAATTATTCGAAATAATAACTTTTAGATTAACAAGTCCCGAATTAAAAAATTTTCTTTTCCGCGAATTTGTTATATTTGCAAATTTCTAACCAACGAACAGTTTTTTAATGTAATTCGGAAGCTACGAAATCATAAACTATTTAGTAATTCTTAGATATCCGATTTTTTTCGAGAGATTATTATTTTCGGTTGATAGTAACCGTTTTTTAACGAATTTAAAGTAAATTAAAAAAATAAGATTAAGTTTATAATTCTGTAATATAGCATTTCGCTTATTTGGTTCACTATTAACCCTAATAACCTTTCGTTATTAATTCGTATTAAATTTGGTAAGCGTTATTGCGGCTTTAAATATTACGAATACTAATTAAAACGCCTAAAATTACGTATAACTTATACGGTACGTAAGATATTTAAGGAAGTTAACCAGGACCTTATTTTTTCCGTACGTTAATTTCATACTTATACGTAAGCTTTTTTTAACGAAATCGTCCGCGCCAATTCGAAAAATGGTACGTTTGGTCCGGTTAAGTATTATTTCGAAGTAGTTGAAACTAATAGCAAAGGTGCTTTTTATTTATACGGTATCCTGTAATTTAAAGGGAATATAAACGTTAAGAATATGCTTAAAAATATTTACGTTAAAAATAATCCTGTTGAACTTTTAAGATTTTTCGTTTAGGTAAACGAATATTTTTAGGAAAATTATAATTCGATCGTTCCGAAATAACGTTCGTTTAATTACAGTCGTTTAAAACCGAATTCCGATTTGGAAAAAAACGTTAACCGCCTTAAATACGAATAAAAAGATAAAGTACAGATAGTCGTAACTGCAGTTTAACTTTATTTTTACAGTTATATATGTCGGAAATATGCCGGTATTAAAAGGAAATCCCGTAAAAGGAGAGGAAATTATCGGTTCGGATAGCCGTAGCCGATAATTACCAAAATATATATCGACAAAAATAGCGTTTTTTGTATTCGGCGAACCTTGTGTAGCTGTAATCGTTAGAATAAGGTTATTGTTACAGTTTTGTGACATAATTACGATTTTTCTTTAATATATACGAAAACGAAAACGTTTATTTTATTTTATTACGTTACCAATTACGCCATAAAGTTCGAATTTTTTATATATTAACGTTTCGCTTTTTTTGCAGTATATCTCGATTTTATGAAAAAAAACCCGGATTTTTTAAACTTAAAGGACCCCGACGCCATTGTTATTAGTTTGATAATACGTATTTTAAATAAAAAATTTTTTAAACGAAAATTATTTTTTATTAACGTTTGCAATTACTTTTTTAGTTACGATACGTATTATTGCTCGGAAACGGACTGGCGCTGGTTATATATTAATACTATATATTAAGCAGTCCGCTAGGTATAACCTTATTTATAACGCTTTGTTATTAATACGCCCGGTAACTAGCAGAATAGTATAAACGATTTTATTTCGTTAAATCTAGTTAATGGTATAAGGCCTAGTATTTTCCAGGCTTATTAATAACGTAACTTTAAATTTCGGTATTTTTGTTTTTACGATTATACCGCTATAGTCGAAATTGTAAAAAAATTACGCGAAAATAAATAGATATAGCGGTATATTAAATTTAATAGCTTATTATATTAAGGTATTTATTATTAACGCGTAATATTTAAAAATCGTTTTAAAATTCCGTTATTAACCGGCCAGTTATTTTTATATTTCGAAAATTTAATTATTTTTGCCCGGATTGTTATTATACGTTTTATCTTATTCGTTTTTTAAAAAGAATTTATTTATAACCGGACCGAGATATTTTTATAGCTGTAAGATAAATTCCAATATATAATTCCTAAGCAGTTACGTTATTATAATAATAACTTCAACTTTTTTTATAAATCGTAGGAAAATACCATAAAAAACGCGAAATTATAAGGGGCTCGTACGGATTAAAACCTTATAATAAACGGAAAGGATAAGGAAAATAAAAAGAACGAACGCGAAAATAAATATATTTAGAAAGTTACGGATTATGAAAATATAATAACTTTTTTATAAGCATCTTAAATACGTTAAACGAAACGATTAAAAAAGGTATCCCGATTTTCGAATTATTTATACGTTAAATTTTTTAGGTTTTTTAATTTTTTAACTTAAAAAAAGTTATCGGCTTTCTTCGCGCGCCAGAATTGCGATATTATTAATAATTGTATTCCGAATTAAAAGGTAACGGCATTTTTTTAAATATTATCGAATCGATCGAGTTATAAGTAAAAAAATAAAAAGTTGATTTAAAGTATTTAAACGAAACGGCTTTATAACGGATTGCCGGCGAACTGGATGATATTTAATCCTTTACGAATAGTATTACGTTTAATTATGCCGAAAATTTACAGACCTTTTTACGTTGCCGGTTCCCCTGATTATATACTTTTTTAAAAAATAATAATTTAATCGGAATAAATAAAGATTTTATTTAGTTTCGAATAATAACAACTATGTTATAATCCTCGTAACGAACTTACGCGCCTTAACTAATTATAATATTTATTAAATATTATTTAGGTATTGTATAGGCGGATTTAAGCGTAATATTACGGGAAACTTTTTATTTAAACGAAAAACAATCCGTTACGTTTAATATTATTTTTTGCTATATAAATAAAATAAACAAAATTAAAGCCGAAAACGAAATTAATGCTATTAATGCTAGAGATAATGACGTTATTATATCCGGCGGCCCGCCTTAATTTTTTTCTACTTAGAAGGCAAAGGAGGGATAGGAAAAAATTAAGTTATTAAAGTTTTGTCCCAGGCTTTTAAACGTAAAGGGTTGCGTAAAAAGTTTAGGTTAACGGTAATTTCGGGATTGGCTGGGGCTGGGATTAACGGTACTACGATTTATTCGGTTATTAACCTAGGTATTATAAGAGTTAATAATAGTTTATACCGGAAAAAGATAAATTAACGCCTGGCGTAATAATAGCAAAAAATTAACGTTTTTATATTTGAAAAATATAATATAATAAGAGGCGTTAATTTTTACCGTTTATATATAAGGCTACGGGAAATAACAAGTCGTTATAACAGCGATTTCGAAAACATCCCGATTATTATATTATGCGGCGATTTTTTCCAGTTCGACCCCGTTATAGCTTACCCGATATTATATCCGGGGAAGCTTATAACGTAAAAGGATTACGAAACGACGGGTGTAATATTTAAGTCCGGCAAATATGGTAATTAATATTTCGGTTACTAACTGTAGTTAAAATTCCGAAAAGTTATTATTTTCGATTAGCAAATAAAAGTAACGGATCTTATATATAGAGATATCTTTTATTTACTGCGATATAAGAAATAAACGAAATAATACCTCCAGATTTTAAATAATAAGGTATCAGGATTAGGCGAGATTAAGTTGACCGAAAGCATTAAGGCGATTATTTCTTTAAATTCGACAAGGTATTTAGTTAATTTTTAAGCTATATTAGCTTTCGCAAAAAAACGCAGTTAAAATATTTACATTTTTTTTTTATACCATGATCCTAAATGTAAATTTAATACAAAACGCTAATTTGTTATTTAAGTAGTATTTAAAATTATGGATAATTCCTTTATAAAGGTTCCGGTATATTTTGCTTTTATAAGAAGTATACCGGTTACGATTACGAAAAATATTTATTAGGGGCTGAAAATGGTTAACGGTACAAAGTATATTATAAAAAGATTTGTTCTAGATTTAACAGGTTACGTATATAAATTATTTTCCAACGTTTTCTTAATAACTCGATTACTAAAGATACTGTTGTTTTCCTTTTCGGATACGAAAAACGTCCAAGTCTTAGGTTTTCCCCTAGGCGTCCTATTTCTTTTCCTAAACACGATATATACCTTAAGCGTAAAAAAAAACGGATTACGAACGAAACCTTTTAATCGCCGTAGGTTTCTATTAACGCCAACGTTTGCAATTACAGAATATAAATCGTAGGGGAAAATATTGTTAAAGGCTTTTCTCAGTTTAACCTTTACTTACGCCTTTAAAAAATGTATTAACTTTATAAGTACATATATCCAGTTATTTAGGTTTGTTGGTCTCGACGGTTTCCATTTTCTTTTACTTATCGATAAAAAGTATTAGTTAAATATAAAGCTGCCGTTTAAAATAAAACCGGCTATTAAAAAGTTAAATAGCCTAAATAAGGAAACGATAAAGTAATATTATAAAGAGGTGGGAAATATACCATTTACGTAATTTTCGATATTTATCTTTTAACTATTAAAAAAATTATCTATTATTAACCATTTAAGTATGCTCGCTGCTAATTTACGTAATTATAACGGCGTAATTCGGGGCCGCTTATTATTAAACGGCCATTTTATATTAGCTCCGTAATTAACATTTTAATATTATTTATTACTTTTATCGGTTAATTTCTATAACCAAGTTTTATTAATTAAAATTCGAAAACTTTAAAGATAAATTCCGAATTATCGAGGCTTTACAGAATGTAAAGCGATATTCCTTAAGGATCCGTCTAAGGCTATAATCGCGTAATTCGTTTAGTTATACGCCTTTTATTTCGAAAATGTTAACTTTTCTTAGTAGCAGGAATTAAAAGAAAAAATTCTTTACCGCCTCGAACTAACGCTAAAAGCCAAAAGCTTCGAAACCATCCTAGTAAAAATTTTTTTTATTAATATCGCAGGTTATAATATTGCTAAAATTAAACCTATATTAAATTAAAAAAGGAATAAATTCCATTATTACCAGTTCCCCTTATATAATATTATTTATAGCGTTACCTTTAACTCGTTCGCTTTAAACTTAGCTAGATTCTGTCCGTATAATTATAATCTATCGTAGAAAACGGGAAATGTTATTAATTAATAAGGTTTAAAGCCACGTAAATGCACCCGGAAAAAAGTTATCCCGGTAAACCTACGCTATATAAAAAGCTTTAAAGCTTTTTAGCTATAGTTTCTTAGTATATATTAAAGCCTAAATCTAACTAAACCATTATTCCTTCCTATACTTTATATAACTTTCCTTTTAATCAGCTTAGCTATAACATAATTAATATTCTCTTTAACGTTATCCTCTACTTATTTACCTTTAACTTATTTATATCTTATGGATACGAATAAAATCTGTTTTTAAAAGCAACCTACGTTATTTTCCTCTTACTTAATATTCTTTATCATAACGCCTTATACCCGTTCGCCTTTACCTTACTTATATTCTACCGGTACGACTTTAATTTACCTTTACCCTTTATAATAATACCTTATACCTAATCGCCTTTACCTTACCTATATCCTACCGGTATAACTTTAACTTATTTCTATTTTTTATAACAATACCTTATACTTAATCGCCTTTAGCTTACTTACATCCTGCCGGTACAAATTTAACTTACTTCTACTCTCTATAGCAATACCTTATACTCGTTCGCCTTCACCTTACCTATATCCTGCCGGTACGACTTTAACTTACCTTTACCCTTTATAGTAATACCCTATACCCGTTCGCCTTCACCTCACCTATATCCTACCGGTACGACTAAGTTCTTTTTATAAAAGCAACTTACGTTATTTTCCTCTTACTTAATATCCTTTATATTAATACCTTATACCTGTTTGCCTTTATCTTACCTATATCCTGCCGGTACAACTTTAACTTACCTCTACCCTTTATAATAATATTTTTTACCTAAACGCTTTTAATTTACCTATATCCTGCCGGCATAACTTTAATTTATCTTTACCCTTTATAACAATACCTTATACTTAATCGCCTTCAGTTCGCCTATATCCTGCCGGTATAAATTTAGCTTACCTTTACCTTTTATAACAATACCTTATATTTATTCGCCTTTACCTTATTTATATCCTACCGGTACGATTACGATCGCTTTATAAAAGTAACTTACGCCGTTATTTTTTTACCTAATATCATTTCGTTCGCCTTTAACTTACCCATATTTTGCCGGTACGACTAAAATCTTTCCATCAAAGCAACCTATATTATTTTCCTTTTATAAACGACAATAATACGCTAACCCTATCCCCGTATCCTATATTTTTTAAGGTTATTAAATAAGCTTAAAAGATCTTATCCGTAAGCCTATCCTTAAAAAATTACAAACGTTAATAATTTTCCCGTAGGATTACAAATTCGTAATACCTTTAATTAAAAAACAAATCGGAAACGTTTAACCCCCCCCCCTCCCCTCCCGGGGTTTTTCTTGGCGGTCGTAGGAGATAATAACGTAATTATCCTAAATAACAACGCAATTATCTTAAACGGCAGGATAAAAAAAGGTATATATAATAAAAAGGACGATAACGACTTAATAATTATGAAATAGCTTAAACATTTTATCATATTTGGCAAAGAGGATAATAAATAATATCCGATCGAATAATGCATATTATCCGAATAAACTAAAATATTGCAAAAAAAAAATTCCCCTGGATATATTCTTATCGTCTTAGACTAAATCTAGCTAACAACTATATAGTTACCAACCCGAATACCTTTTACGTTATTTTCTTTTTCGGAGCAGCCGTAACTGCAAACGCGTATACGCTGGCGCCTTGCCAGCACCGCCTTTTATAGGGCCTTAGCGACGGCGTAAAGCAGGCAGTACTTCTTAGTACTCCTTATATATCCTATATATATACTAGAAAATACTTGTACATAAAATAAATAAACTGCAAACGGTCCCGGTTTTACAGGGTTTAAAATCAAGTTCGCCTATGCCATAAATAAAGCGCGCCTATAAACGATGGCGACGTTAAGGAAACTCCTATTAAGAAATAACGCGAAACTCCGTTAAAAAAGCTATTAAAAAGGAGAAGCCAGATAACGAAGATAATTAAGGCGGTTATTTACAAGGGTTTAACGAAAGCCTCGCCTAAGATATTCAGCCGGGTTTATTTTGCGCCGAAACGTTTAACCAGGAATGGTTTTAACAAATTTGGTAAGCAAGTAAATAGGTTTCGTTATTATCCCGACGTTAACGACTTAGGGGTTTCGGTTTATTTGCTTCCCGTATTTTATTAATTTTAAGTTAAAATACGCTGCGAATTCGTAATATTAACAACTTACTTTTTTCGAAGTAATCGGTTACGTTAATATAAGCATCCGCGGGAAAACCAGCCGGGGCCGGTACATTTAAATAAAATTGCATTTTGTAAAATTTAGGGCCCGAATTTATAACATTGGGTTTCGGTTTACCCGAAGAACCCTTAAATCGAGAAGCTAGTTCTAGGAATAACTTTCCCCTTTAATCGGGCCACTCCGGATAGTTTGTTGCCTTTTCCCCTTTTTCCTAAATATACCCTTTTTAATTACTAGCTTAGCCAGTTGGTTTAATTACCCCCTTAAAAATATATTAGGACATTTTAGCTTTAAGGATTTTCTCGGCGCCGCGACGTTATCCAGATATGGAAAGTGCCCATGTTATTTTACCTAGAGAAAATAATAACGCTTTTGGGTAAAGCAGTTAAAAACGCTTTTTAAGAATCTCTCCGAAACCTCCAGAAACGGGTAATTTTTAATAGGACACTGGCGTATATAAAAAAGTTCCCGGTCCTAAAAAAGGTATTTTAAATAGGGCTGCTTCGTAATCTTTTACAACTTCGAAACTTATTTATTATTTATCCTAAATAAGGCTTATTCGAACCGATACGAATAAAAAAAACTGAATTACTTAACGAAAATACGCGCCCTATACCGCCTCGACGCGGCGCAGCTCCTATCAATTCCGATTCGTAACGTCGCCCGTAACTTATTAAACGGGTAAGCTAAAAAAAAACGGCGCGTTATAACCAACATCTTACCGCACCTTAATAAGGACTAATTCGGGAACGAAATTTAAATTGCCGTATTCGTACAAAGCTATTACATTACGGCTATAAACGGCAGCTTGTTTCGTACCATCAAAAAGCGGCAAATTAACCTCTTAAAACAGAAACTCGGTATAAAAAGTATTGCAAATTAATGATTAAAACCGGCCTCAGTACCATACCCCTATTTTAAGTATTTATATAAAAAGGGGCCTTTTAAGGGATATACCGTTATACACCCCGATACCTTTAATAATATACGTTACGGAATATAATATTATACTAACTGTTACTATAAAGGACACGGTGACTTTTGCGGAATAAATTTTTTTTTATCCGTAACTAGCGAAAGCCCGATACGGCCGTTCCGGCGCAAAAGCTGCTAGCCTTACAGATTTTAAGTAAGCCGCCTATTTTTAAAAAAACGATCGATCCTTAGTATTACGAGCGGTTAATATAAAGCCTACCGGAAAAAACTCCCATCCCGGAAAACCCTTAAGGACAGGCTAAGCCAGAAGCGGAATCCTTTAGCGAAATAGCTATGGCATATTTCGCTGCCTAGCTAAAGAGCGACAGGAATAATAAAGGAGTCTTGTTTTCGGTGGCAGATATTATATTAATACGGCATAATCCTCGTAAAGCCATACTGACAAAGCCGTTTCGAAGCAGTTAACTAGTACTCCAGGGGCGGAGCGAAAAGTATTATTACCTATTACCGTTATTAAGCGGTTTATGCAACTCGTACTAAAAGGCTTAACTAAGGCGTTTAGTCCTACTCCGGCAACAAAGACCCTATAAGGCCGAAAACAGCTTTTTATCTATATCCCGAGTCGCTCGGCGCAGCAACACCGTAATCGCGTCCAGGAACAGAACCCGGATTTTTTATTTATCTCGGTTATATACAGCTCCGAGCAATTACGGACCAAGATTCCAGCGACGGTAGGCAAGCCGAACGGCCTGTACTTCCCGACTTTTTCGATAAAAAAACAGATCGCGATTAATAAAAAAAAGCTGGAAAAAGTTAAAAGCGCAAAGATAAATGGCGGTATAGCGGCATATAGGGTCCGGTTTAAACGTCAGTGTGACGGCTAGGCTAGTTAACTAACTATTAAACTAAGTCGTACGGTTTATGTTGGCAGTCGTATTGCGGGATTTGAACAATGAAGATAACTTAGTTACGTTTGGTAATACCAAGGGTGTCTTGGGTAACCAAGTTGTATTGTAAGCTGATGTTATCTGGATTATGGATTTAATGAGCGTATATATCCTTCGTGAAGACCTGGATTTTCTATGGATCTTATCGTTTTCGTAGATTTAAAGGCATTAGATCTGTATGGATTCATTTAGATCTCTTATGATGAGAAGATCCAAATCACGTGATTTTAACCTATTTAGGTCCTGTTTCGGTTCGCTAGGACCGTTTCCGAGATCTTTTTTTCGTTGGGTCGTAATACGATCTCCTTTTTTTTTAGGATTTTTGTTTTTAAAGATTTTTCTTTTTTCTGGTAAGTTAATATTTTACCATGGGTGGTCGCGTTGCTAATTATAAATCCCGTAGTCGTCCAAATTAAAAAGAGAACCTTAAATCCCTAGTTATTTACATTATTAAATTTGGTTTTAAAGTAATGCTTTGTACGTTATATTTTGAAAAAGGGATAAAATATTAAATAATAAAAGAGATTTGTCGTTATAGCGAATGTATTAAGTATTGTCGTTGCTGTGACGGGTTTGGTGTTCCAATTAATTCTTTTCGTCGTATTGGAGAGGAGAAAGACCGTTTGGACTGTAAAGAAGCTGTAGCGGAGGAAATTTTACTGCGTTTTTAGCACGAATTGAAGGAGGATCTTGTACGTAAATAACGTGATATTGACGAGACTATTGGTCGTTTTTTTTGTCTTTGCCGCCAGAAACGGTTTTTTTACGTTTAAGGGGTAAAGATTGTTAGTTGCGGTTTTTAGTCCATGGATGAGTTGGAGGATTAAGAACGGTTAGAGGTAAACGTGTCGTTTTTCGCTTAGGTTTCCGCTTTAACCTACTGGTTTATTTCCGAGACGTCCGATTGGCCGTCCTTGGACGGTGTGGATTAAAATATTTTTAATTTCGGCGGCTCCGATGTTGTTGGTAAAAGTTCTTTAATAGGCGCTGGGCGCCAGTGAGGTTTTTTGCGGCTTCCCAGGTATTTTCGGAGTTTAGGTAGTTTTTTTATTTGATTAAGTACTGGGTGGGTTTTTTTTCTTTTCGTATGTTAAGTATTTTTTTAATTTCGTATGTTTTCTTTTTTTTTTTTGCCTTTATGTCGTTTTATGCCGTATACATTTTGATGGTATCCGTTATTGATTCGAGTAAGGAAATATGAAAGATTGGATAAAGTTTAATTCTAGGTGGTAACTTTAATTGATAGTTGTTTTTTGAAATTTTTTTAGCGATTTTGTATGGGCCGATGTATTTGAAATCGAATTTTTAGTTTGGGCGTTTGGTTTTGATATTTTTGGTAGCTAAATAAACCATTTTTCCCTCCGAGAAAGTTGGTTTTTCCGACTTTTTCTGGTTGTAATATTTATTTATTTGTTTGCGTACGAATTAAAGTTCTGTTTTTATTTTTTGATATAGTCGTTTAAGTTGTTTTAAGGTAAGGATTACTTTAATATTAATCGGTCCTTTTTTTTGTGTTTTTTTGTAGATTTTTGGAGTGAAATTAAAATTGGTAGTTACTGGAGTCGTTTTGATGTTGTTATGGTAACTGGTATTATAGGTTAGTTGTGTAATAGGTAGTTTTTTAATTTAGTTATTTTGTTCATAGTTAATGTAGTATTGTAAGTATGTTTTTAACGTTTAATTAGTTCTTTTTGTTTGTTTATTTGTTTGTAATTTAAAGGCGCTTAATAATTTATGGTTTAGGCCGAATTATGTTATTAAATTCTGCCAAAATTTTAAAGTAAATGTTGTACTTTTGTTTAAAATAATTTTTATTAGTAATCCGTATATGTTATATATATGTCGAAAGAAGATGTATGTTATTTGTTCAGTGTTTGTATTTTCGTTGTAAGGTAAAAAATAGAAAAATTTTGTAAATCGATTAACGATTATAAAGATATTGTTATAGTATATGCCCGTAACTAGGTTTTTTAATAATGGAAGTTTTATAATAAAGTTAAATGTAATTAAATCCTATGGTCGTTCGGCGACTGGTAATGGTTATAATTTTCCGTAAGGTTTATATCGTTTAGCTTTCGCTTTAGCGTAGATGTTATATTATTATATAATTTTCTATATAGTTGATTTTATTTTAGGAAAGTAATACGTTTGTCGTAAGCGTTTTAGGGTTTTATGGATTCCTGGATATCCGTGTAATTGGTATTTATGTATTTTTCGTATTAAATTTTTTTAGTATTTTCCTGGTATATGGATTTTATCCGTTTTTTAATTTTCGGGTAAGTTATCATGATATTATCGTATTTCTTTATGTATGTCTGGTATAGACGTTCTGATAATGTTAATATGTCGTTGTTGTAGGTCCTTTTTTGGTATTTAGTCGAATATGGTTTGTTGTATTTTCATTTTAAAATCTTTTAAATCTGGTCGTTTATTTAAGGTATTTGCTTTACTATTTTCCGATCTTTTACGATAAATAATAACATAGTCGAATTTTGAAAAATATTTTGCGTAACGTAATTATTGTCCGATTAGTTCTTTTGTAATTACGAAGTAAAAAATATTTTTGTGGTTTGTATATACCTTTACCTGATGTTAATTTCCTTTAAGGTAATGTTTAAATTCCTTAAAAGCTTTAATAATGGCTAGGAATTCTTTGTCGTAGATGGGATAATTAAGTTCGACACCGTATAGTTTGTAGGAATAGAAGGTAATAGGGTATAGTCTCCTTTCGTTGTCTCGTTAGGAAACTACTGCTTTTAAAGCAAAGTTTGAAGTATCGGTTTCCAGCTCCACTGGTTTATTTAAGTCGTATATCATTAAGATAAGTTCACTGATAAGGGCGTTTTTAAGTTATTAAAAAGCTTCTTTCACTGCTGGGGCCCATATAAATCGTCGATCTTTTTTGGTAAGCTTTGTTAAGGACATTACGGTCTTGCTAAAATGTCGTACAAATCGTCGGTAGTAGTTAGCGAGTTTAAGGAATGCTTGCACCTCCATAACGTTAATGGGTGTTTTCCAGCCCTTGATTGTAGAAATTTTTTTGGGGTCCATTCTAATATATCCTGGAGTGATAACGTATCCTAGGTACTTAACTTTTCGCGTATGAAAGGTACTTTTTTCCGCGTTAACTAAAAGGTTGGCGTCCTGTAAAGCTTATAAGACCTTATAAACGTGTCCTGTATATTTCTTTTTTGTTTTTAAGTAAATGAGGATATCGTCGAGGTAGCATATAATAAAGATGTTAAGGTATTTTCGGAATATATAATTAACCATCCGTTAAAAGGTTACTGGTACGTTTATAAATCCGAAAGGCATAATAAGATATTCGAATAATCCGTATTTTGTTTTAAAAGTTATTTTCCATTTATTTCCTGGTTTAATTCGAATTTAGTTATACCTTTTTCGCAGGTTTAAGGCCGTAAACCACTTGGCGTTTCGTAATCGGTCCTTGATCTTAGTAATTAAGGGCAGTAATATTTTGTCTTTAACGGTGATATCGTTAAGTTGTCGGTAGTTAATAACAAATCGTAATTTCCCGTTTTTCCGTAAGACGAAAAACATTAGGTATTTTGCTGACGACTTAAAACGTTATATATATCCTTTCCGTAATTTATCTTCCAAGTAATTGCGGAAAGCGTGTAGCTTTATTCCGTTTAAGTTATAAATAAGATAAAAAGCAATCGTTTTGCCGTCCTTAAGAACTATTTTATAATCCCATTCGCTATATAGTAATAATTTCGTATCGAGCTTTTTTCGAAAAAGCTTTTCGTACTTATAGTACCGCGGTAACACCTTTATTATCTATTCCGGTTATTCTTTAGGCTATGCTTGCAGGTCGTCATTTATTTATCGGAATCGTACTTTAAAATTCGCAATGACGCGCCGTATTCTCCTGTTATGCCCTTTGTTTTAAATATGTCTTATTTTTTTAGGTGGTAAGGTTTCTGTTATGTCCTTATACCTGCATTCGTCGTCTTTATCGATCGAATGTTAAGATCTCGTATTATCTGTATCTTGTTTTACACTATTTAATAAGATAATGTCGAAATCAATGGTCTGTTTTCTTCCTTCGACAAAGGTCTTAAGGTGATTAATCTCACGTCTAACCTATCTATCGTCGTAGGTAAATCTTTGACCTTCGGTATTCTCGACTTTATAGGGGTGACTTTTTTCCTTCCATAATAGCCTTAATTGATTTACCATTTCCGGACTGATATAATTTACAGTTATTACTTTACAGTTTACCATTACGGTATACCAGTTTTTCTTAATTCGTACTTGTATGGTAATGGCATTATCGCCAGTAGCTCCGATTGTTGCGTTTAAAGCCCTTTTAAGGTGTTACGGTTTAACCTTTTTTCTTCCGCCTACCTGCGGCTTTTTTACAGGTGGCGTTATTCTTTTAGGGTTTATAAAAGTTTTCGCAGTATCTTTTCGTCCCGATTATTCTGTATTCGAAGCTCCTTTAGTTATTTTTCCATACGTATCACTTGTTCTTGCAATTGTTCAAATTGCTGTTATATATTTGGTTATTCGTAGGTTTGCCTTACGAAAATTTCGATCGTTTTTTTGTTAGGTAATATCGTCCACGAATTATCGTTTTCCCATTAGTTATTATATTCTTTCTCGTCTTCCGAATCCTATTATCCTTTTTTAATAAAACTTTTAATCTTTTTTTTAATTGTTCTTTTATCCTCTGGGTCGGTGGTAAAGGCCAGCTAAATGCTTAAATCGGTGATGGCTTGTTAATAGTACTTTTCTACCGTTTTTTAAATCAATTCCTTTTTTGTTTAATAATCGTACCACCCAAAATAACAGAAAGGATCCCCTTATAAGCATAATTTTCCTGGCGGCCAGCTTTATTAAGTTACTTTTTAATCGATCTTATCTTTATCCACAAACGACCGTAGGTGTCGATACTATTATTAATCATTTTTATTAGCTCCTTTTTATCGTTTAAAGTTAAATCTTTATTAGTGCATTCGAATTATACGCTGGTAAATTACCTTTTTTCACCCTTAATAAAACTAATATCTGGGTTTGTCGTAATAAACCGCATAGATTTTTATATATCGCTCCGGTTTTCCCGGGTATAAGTTTTCCCTCCATTCATAATGTTTTTGTAGCTATCCTTTCAGAGCTAGTTGGTTTTGTTTCTTTTACTACCTTTTTTGTTGGAATTGGGCAAGTAACTTTTTTTTAGTAAAGGCTTTTTACCCTGAATGGTCCTTATACCATTATGCTACCGTATATCGTAGTTAGATTATATTAATTAACTTTTTATTATTTTTTTTATCGTTTTGTTATTATCTTTCGGGTACGGGGCTTTAGTTGTTTTTTCGAGATTTCTTAAGTACCTTGCATTAAAAGGCTTTATGTCTTATCTTGCTACAGTTATAGCATTTAAATCGGGGTTGGTTTCGTTATTAAACTGTTCCAATTTTTATAGGGCCTGGTTAAGTCCCGTAGGAAGTGGAAAATATAACACGCCCGTTTCCTTGATTAGGTTTGTTAAATTTGTGTCGTGGGGTATACTGGCCTCTCTTTTTTTATCGTTTTTCAAATTGTCGATTATCGATTTTCACCGTTTCGGTAATATATTTGCTTAAGGAAATAAATCGTTCCAGCTTAATTATCTCGTCCTTAATATTATCTTTTAATCCTTTATAAAACACGTTAATTAGGGTATTATCCTTTTCGTTTACCTATTCCGTTTTGGCTATCAAGTTTCGGAACTTTATTACGTATCTGGACGCTAATCTTTTTTATCGTAGTTGTAAAATTTTTTGTACGGCAGTACGTTCTTTATCGGGGTTGTCGAAGTTGGCCTTTAATTTTTCCTTAAAGTTGGAATAGTGGGCGAAAAGTTCCTTGGTAAATATTTCTTTATTATTTTCCGTACTCTTTAGGTAATCCCTTATAGTTGGTTCGAACCAGTTAAGCGTATCTCCGGTAAGGAACGTTACGACGGCAAGAATTTTATTTTCCGGATCGTCGAGAGCCAAGAACCGTAGGTACATTCGTACTTAAGTAAGGAAGCTCTGAATATCGGTTTTCCCGTTATAAGGTTAGGGTTTTTTAGCTTTAACCTTTAAAGTGCTAAGATCCTTTTTAGCTATTTCCTTAAGTTGCAGAACTTCCGTGTTACGACCTAACAGAAGGGAGGTCTCGGAAACGGTTCTAGTGGGCCGAAACAGGACCTAAATGGGTCAAATTACGTAACTGGATTACTAACTCACCTTAAATAAGCCAGTAAGCCGGATCATTAATTTATTAAGGGTAAGCTAGCAAGCCGGATTATTAATTTACTGGGAGTAAGCCAGCAAGCTGGGAAAAAATATATACGTTAATTAATTCCATAGTTTGGATAACGATAATTTGTAATATAACTTAGTTATTTAAAACGCCCTTAGTATTACTAAACGTAATTAAGTTATTTTCGTTACTTAGATTCCTATAATATAACTGTTAATATAAACCGTACAACTTGGTTTAATAATTAATTAATTAATTTAGCCGTTATACGTTATAAGTTTTTGTTTAGTAATATTATTAAATTTTAAGCAATTATTCGAATTATCAAAATAGCCCTTAATATTAAAAAGATTATTACTGGCCAACAGTTCTAAAACAAGCTTAAAAAGTTAAAGGCGGAAGTTTTGTAACTTAAGAAAACGATAAAAAGGGATTTTAATATTTCGAAGATTAAAGCCAAAAAACCTTAACTTTACGATAAAAAAATTAACGTCCAGAGTTTTCTTATTTAGGCGTAAGTGTATTTACGATTTTTAACCCTTAATAATCCGGAAAATATGATCTTTACCGTCATAACGTTTCTTACCGGGGACGTACTTAACTGGTTTGAATTAATTATAAGAGATTATTTGGAAAAAGCAAAAAACGATAAAAAAAAATTTATTACGGAATTTTTCGTTTATTATTTCAATTTCGAGGAAAAACTAAAGGCCAATTTCGATAACCCTAATAAGGAACGTATTGCTGTATAAAAAATTTTATAACTACGATAAAAAAGATTAACGTTTAAATACGTAATGGAATTCCGAAACTTAATAACTAAAGCGGGATAAATAGACGAAAAGGACGATATTTTAATTAACGTATTTTATAAGGGATTAAAGGATAACGTAAAAAATAAAGTAATTAAGTTGGAACGATTAACTTTTTTAAGCAAGTATATTACCGAGACGGTAAAAATTGATAACCGATAATTCGAGAGATGATAAGAGAAGAAGGGTTAATATGCCTTACGGTATAAATTTAATAAACCTAATTAAGGAAATGGGCGTGTTATTTTTTCTATTTTTTACGGGATTTAATTAGGCTTTATGGAAATTGGGGTGGTTTGGTAATAAAATTAATTTTAGTTTAAATGTTATAATTATGGTAAAATAAGATATAAGATTTTTTAGTGTAAGGTATTTAAGAGGTTTCGATAAAGTAATTGGACCCCTATACCCGAAGGATAATAATAAAACGATAAAAAGGATAATAAAAAGTTAATTAATATAATCCAATTACGATATACGGTGGCTTAATAGTATAAGGATTATTTAAGGTAAAAGGTTTTTATTAAAAAAAAATTATTTGCCTAGTTTTAATAGAGAAGGTAGTAAGAAGAGCAAAGTTAATAAGCTTTATAAAAATGGTTACAGGAATATTATGAATAGAGGGAAGATTTTTGTCTAGGAAAACCGGAACGATATATAAAAATTTACGTTGTATATTGTGATAAATTTAAATGTTAATTTTATTAAGAATGGAAAAAGGTAATTTATTAACGTATAATTCGAATGTACCAAGAAAGATTTAATTTTAAACGGCAAAGAGGAGTTAATAAGAATGATTAATAATAGTATCGATATTTACGATTATTTATAGATTAAGACGAGATCGATTAAAAGGTGGCCTTATAAAGTTGGCCACCAGGAAAGTTGTGTTTATAGAGAGACCTTTTTTATTATTTCGGATAGTACGATTATTAGATAAAAAAGGATTTGATTTAGAGGATAGTGGAGAGGTATTGTTAACGAGCTATTACCGATTTAGGTATTTAACTAGTTTTTATTACCGACTTAGAAAATAAAAGAGTAATAAAGGAAGAAATTAAGAGTTTTACTAAGGAAAAATAATGGGATTTGGAAGACGAAAAAGAATACGGTAACCTATAAAAAAATGATAGTTCGTAGACGATATTACCCGACGAGATTTTTATAAGGTAGATTTACGAATAATTAGATATATGATAGTAATTTAAACAATTGTAAGAATAAGTGATACGTATGGAAGAGTAATTAAAAGAATTTTAAGTACAAAATAATCGGAACGAAAAGATATTGCGAAAACTTTTATAGACCTTAAAAAAACGGCGTTACCTGTAAAAAAGCCGTAGGTAAATGAGAAGAAAAAGGTTAGGCTATAATATTTTAAAAAGGCTTTAAATGCGATAATCGGAGCTACTGGCGATAACGCCATTATTATATAAATACGAATTAAGAGAAATTGGTATACCGTAATGGTGGATTACGGAGTAATAATTACGAATTATATTAATCCGGAGGTAGTAAATTAGTTAAAATTATTATAAAAAAAGAAAAATTATTTTTATAAGGTTGAGAATGCCGAAGGTTAGAGATTTATTTACGACGATGGATAGGTTAAACGTAAGATTAATTATTTTAAGATCTTTGTTAAAAAGAGAAAATAGATTATTAATTTTAACATTATCTTATTAAATGGATACGATATGATTTTAGGAAAGTTATAGTTACGTTAATATAACTTTTTAATCGATTAAGAAATTGATTAGGTAAGTTTCTGTTTATTTTTTAGTACGGAATAAGATATAGACGATACGAAATTTTAATATTCGATTAATAAAGACGATAAATGTAGGTATAAGGATATGATAGAAATTTTATTATTTAAGAAGATAAGATATATTTAAAATAAAGGATATAATAAAAGAATACGGTATATTATCGCAAATTTTAGAATACGATTTCGATAGATGAATGACGATTTACAGGTATAGCCTGAGAAACCGCTAAAGTGGATGGTAAAAGTGTTATTACGATATTATAAATATAAGAAGTTTTTTCGGGAAAAGTTCGATACGAAATTATTATAGTATAATGAATGGGATTATGAGATAATTTTTAAGGACGGCAAAATGATTACCTTTTATTTTATTTATAATTTAAACAAAATAGAATTATACGTTTTTCGTGATTACTTAAAAAATAAGTTACGGAAAAAATATATACGACGTTTTAAATTATCGGCGGGATACTTAATATTTTTTGTGTTACGAAAGAACGGGAAATTACGATTTGTTATTAATTACCGATAACTTAACGATATTACCGTTAAAGATAGAATATTATTATTTTTAATTACTGAGATTAAAGATAAATTACGAAACGTTAAATGGTTTATAGTTTTAGATTTACGAAAAGGGTATAATCAGATTTAAATTAAATTAGGAGATAAGTGGAAAATAACTTTTAGAACGAAATACGGATTGTTTAAATATTTTGTTATATTTTTCGGATTTACGAACGTATTAATAACTTTTTAACGGATAGTTAACTATGTATTCCGAAAGTACCTTAATATCTTTGTTATATGTTATCTCGATGATATCCTTATCTATTTAAGGATAAAAAAGGAATATGTAGGATACGTTTATAAGGTTTTATAAGTTTTACAGGACGTTAATTTTTTAATTAACGCGGAAAAAAATACTTTTTATACCTAGGAAGTCGAGTACCTAGGATATATTATTATCTTAGGATATATTAGGATAGACCTTAAAAAGATCTTTGTAATTTAGGATTGGAAAATATTTATTAATGTTATAAAAGTATAAGCATTTCTTAAACTTGCCAATTATTACCGATGATTTGTACGATATTTTAGCAAAATCGTAATGTTATTAATAGAACTTACTAAAAAAAGTCGACACTTTATATAGGCCTTAATTATAAAAAAGGCTTTTTAATAACTTAAGAACGCCCTTACTAGCGAACCTGTTCTAATAATATATAACCCGAATAAATTAGTAAAACTTAAGACTAACGCTTTAAACTTTACCCTAAAAATAGTAATTTCTTAACGAAATAATAAAAAAAAATTATACCTTATCGCTTTTTACTTTTACAAATTATACGGCGTTAAGTTAAATTACCCTATTTACGACAAGGAATTTCTAATTATTATTAAAACCTTTAAAAAATTTAGATATTACCTTAAAAAAAACTAGCACTAAATAAAGGTATATATAAACCATAAGAATATCTCTTACTTCGTAACTATAAAAGAACTAATCAGACGACAATTACGTTACGTAAAATACCTTTCGGAATTCGACTACGTTATTATTTATCGCAAAAAATCAAAAAACAGCAAAACAGACGCTCTTAACAAACGATTAAACCTAAAGGATCTTAAGGTAAAAATATAATAAATTGTGTTTAACTGGATAATAGAAAAATACTTATAACAATAATATATTAACACCATAAAAATGTCTGCATTAGATATATATAAAAAAATACAACGGTATTATAACAGCTTACCTAAAAACCAGAAAATAAATAAAACCTATATACTAAAAAAGCATTAAGAAAATTTAATACGAAAAATACATAAATATTAACTATATGGATATCTAGGAATCTATAAGACCTTAAAGCATTTATGACGAATATATTATTTTCCTAAAATAAAATTAACCGTATAGAAAATTATATAATAATATAATATCTGCGTTAAAACGAAGACCAAACGATACAAATTATACGAAGAATTATAATTATTACCAATCGCTAAGCAATTATAAAACTTAATTATATTCGATTTTATTATAAAATTTTTATTATTAAAAAACCTAATTACGGGTATATATTACGATAATATTTTCGTAATCGTTAATCGATTTATAAAATTTTCCTATTTTTTACCTTATAATAAAAATACGGATGTTAAATAAATAGTATATATTTTCTTTCGACATATATATAATATATATAGATTATTAGTAGAAATTATTTTAAATAAAGGTATAACTTTTACTTTTAAGTTTTAGCAAAGTTTAATAATATAATTCGGCCTAAATAATAAGTTATTAAATGTTTTTAAATTATAAACGGATGGATAAATGGAAAAAACTAACTAAACGCTAGAAACGTATTTACGATGTTATATTAATTATGAATAAAACAACTGGGTTAAAAAGTTACCCATTATATAATTAGCTTATAATACCAGTTACTATAACAGTATCAAAATAATTCTAGCAATTATTAACTTTAGTTTTATTCCAGAAGTTTATAAAGAAATACGAAAGAAAGGATTTATTAATATTAAGGTAATTCTTATCTCGGAACAACTTAAATAGTTATATCAGGAAATAAAAACAAAATTTTAATTTATACGTGAATAAATAAATAAATACTATAACCAGAAAAAGTTAAAAAAAACCAACTTTTTTAAAGGGGGAAATGGTTTATTTAACTATTAAAAATATTAAGATTAAACGCTTAAATTAAAAACTAGACTTTAAATATATTGGCCTAAATAAAATTATTAAGAAAATTTTAGAAAATAATTATTAATTAAAGTTATTACCTAAGGTTAAACTTTATTTAGTTTTTTATATTTCTTTACTTAAATTAGTAATAGATATTATTAAAATGCATATGGTATAAGACGACGTAAAGGTAAAAGAAGAAAGGAAGATATACGAAATTAAAAAGATATTCGACGTGCGAAAAAAAAAAGGATTTACCTAATACTTAATTAAATAAAAAAGTTACCTAAATTCCGAAAACACCTAAGAACCTGCCAAAAACCTTACTGGCGCCTAACGTCTATTAAAAAATTTCCACTAGCAGCGCCGGAATTAGTAATAAACGTATCCCAGTTTACGCTATCCAGAGAAAGAAAATCTTAATTAACGGTACTTTAATTAATAACATCAATACTGCCGGAAACCTGAACAATTACTGCCGATTCCGACTTTTAACGGTTAAATTCGTCCTGCTTATCTAAAAATTGCAAAGTACGGTTTACGAGTTTGGTACCCTAAGTCTGGTATTGTTAACGCTATTTACGTATACGGGATAAACGAGCTAGGAATTTAGCAAAAGCCTGTTCCGTAACGAGTTTTTTTTTTTTTTAAACAATAAACCTTAGCGACATAACGATTAACTATTATTACGGGAATACCGGTACCATTATAAAAACGACCGTGATAAACGTATTCCTTATAACGGGATACCCCGGTTATTATTTAATAACTAAATCCCTTAAAAAAACAAAAGAAATACGGTATCGTTTTAAAATTTTCCAAATTAATTAAGTTAACCAAAGTATAACGCTGCTTTATTTTACGTAAACGACCCTTAGTAATACGACCTAATATAATAAAATAAGGATTTACAAAAAAAAAAATCCTTAAAAGTAAAAATCCTGGAAAAAAGGAGATCGTGTTATAACCTAACAAAAGGGAAATCTCGGAAACGGTCCTAATAGGCCGAAATAGAACCTAAATAAGTTAAATTACGTAACTGGATTACCAATTTACCTTAAATAAGCCAGTAAGCCGGATTATTAACTTACTAGGGGTAAATTAACGAGCCGGATTACTAACTTACTAGGAGTAAGCTAACGAACTAGAAAAAAATATATACGTTAATTAATTCCATAGCTTAAATAACAACAGCTTGTAATATAACTTAGTTACTTAAGACGCCCTTAATATTACCAAACGTAACTAAGTTATCTTCGTTACTTAGACTCCCATAATACGACTGCTAATATAAACCGTACAACTTGGTTTAATAGTTGGTTAACTAACCTAGCCGTCACATTCCGTTTTTAGTTTTTTAAATTTGTCCTAGAATTATTAGTTAACGGTACTTTCCTCGGTGTTAGGAGCCATTTTAATAATTCGGGTTATTACTTAAAGTTTAATAATATTATTAAACAAAAGCTTACAACGTATAACGGCTAGGTTAGTTAACTAATTATTAAACTAAGTCGTACGGTTTATATTAACAATCGTATTACGGGATTTAAGTAATAAAAATAATTTAATTACGTTTGGTAATACCAAGGGTATCTTAGGTAACTAAGTTGTATTACAAGTTAATGCTATCTGGACTATGGATTTAATAAACGTATATATTTTTCGTAAAAACCTGGATCTCTTATGGATCTTATCGTCCTTATAGATCTAAAGGCATTGGATCTATGTGGATTCATTTGGATCTCTTATGATGAGAAAATCCAAATCACGTGATTTTGACTTACTTAGGTTCTGTTTCGGTTTGCTAGGACCGTTTCCGAGATCCCCTCCTTCGTTGGGTCGTAACAGTTAGGAGATCCATTTCAGTTCGCAAAATAACAATTTCAGCTAGGTTTCGTTATTCGGTTCGTCGGCGTCGAGTGCTATCGCCCGACGGATACCTGTTTCCGCCGTTAGTACTAAAAGCAGCTAAACCTTAGCACTTAACTTATCAGCTTCGAACACGATAATGCCGCTGACTCCCGTTTCCGTTATCGGACCGTAGCGTCGACGCCGGGGTAAGGTACGTATCGTTTTTATCGTAAAGGGAAAGGTATATTTAAAGATTTTAGACGCGGACGAGGTGGAGTTTGCCGTGGATACCGACGGCGCCGTTAAGGTGCTACCTGATACCACTTGCATCTTGGAGAACAGGTTTGTCATAAACGTTACGTTACGTATGTGTTGTTTGTAGTAGTATTAACATTAAAATATTGGAGCTTTTAGTCTTATAGTTAAGATTACGTTTTATTCGGCTTTTCTTAACTAAAAACGCTTATTTATCCCCGCAATTTGTAAAACGGACCGGGTATTAGGCGGTTAGTAAATAAGTACTTAAAGGATCTTAAATTTAACTAATAACGCGAATTACGTTGAACAAACCGTAACGTTATCGATAAGTTAATAGAGGAAGACGAAAATACCGCCAAGGAGCTTAGCCAGCTTAAGGTTAAAAATAAGAAGTTTGGTATTTAGTACGTAGTTACGCTGCTAAAGCTTATTTTTGTCGATAATTAATACGCCGGTAAATTTAGTATAAGTAAACTTACCTTTTAGTTTTAATTTAACCCTAAGTACTTATTAACGCCTGTTGCAGTTGATATCCGGCTTTACTAGGTTAAATCTGCCTAGGAATAGTAATGTATACAAACGCAGCCCTATTTACATTAAAATAAGTTCGAATAATAGCCTTTAATGGTTTTGTACAGTTTCTTTTTAGCTGGATTATAACTACCAGCCTCGAGGCAGAATTAGAACGACCGATATAACAAATCGCAACTTATTCCCGCTATAGGTTTAAAAGCCAAACCGGGACGCCAAAAATTTCAAAATTATATGTGGCCAAATTAGGGTTGGAGATATCCTTCGTTAGGCTTAAGTTGCAATTTTGAATCTTAACCGTAACCATAAACTTTACGTACCCGATAAAGGCGTTATTGCGAAAAAAACAAAGTTAACTTTTGCCGCTAGTTAGACGGAAACTTAGTTTTTTTCGAATATTATCGCGTTCGAAATAAAAGAATCCGATCTTCCCGATCTTTTATTTTACGATTTGCCCGGAGTATTCCTTTCGTTTAATAAGGAAAAGAATAATTACTTTATAAAGGTGGTAAAAAACCTGATACGTTTTTATATTTAACGTCTGGAAGCGATTATTATATAGGCTCTGCTGATAAATTACGACTTGGAAAACTTTATTTATTTTAGAATAATTCGAAAGGTAAAAGTAACTGATCGAATAATAGGAGTTATTACGAAGGCCGATATAATAAAAAAAGGAAATATACTTTAGTAATTTGCAATTTTCCGGGGCAGAAAATAATCTGTAAAATATAGGTTTTTTATTATGTCTTTTCCATCCGGAGAGGCATTTAAGAATATAGAGTAACGCGAAGTATTTTTATGGCGGCGTTAGTACCTGGCTTAACGAATTTGCCGAGTTCCGTTATAATAAGCTTTTACTACAACTTGGTGCGACCGGCCTTGGGGCGAAATTGTCTTTTTGTTGTTATATATCGTTAGTTATAGAAACGGGAATGGCGAAAACTGTAACGATAGCAAAGCAGCCCGATTATATACGTAAGTAGCCGCCTTTAATTTTAAGTTTTATCGTTCCTTTTATCGAGGTAAAAAGCTACTGAAGCGAATATAGCGGTATATAAAAGCTAACGTATTAGAGATCATTATTAAAAATATCCTAAAGAAAGGAGTTAAGTAATATTTCCTAGTATTCCTTGTATTTATAAAATTATTGCAAGTTCGAGATATCGCGTGGAATAAGAAGTTTTGGGGTAAAAGATTTAATAACGAATACGTTTATAATCTTGTCGTTTTGGTGGTATGTTTTACCGGAAAGAAAGCCGAACCGGGATATAATTATTACCAGGGGCCCTTTAAGGGCTATATCGTATTGTCGGATAATAGCTGGCTGTATATTATGCAGATAGTTTACGTTAATCGTTTTTATAATTGGAGAAACTGTTATTGTTTTTTTAATTTTAACTATAATTATTTTAATAATTAACGTATTAACTGGGTATCGGTAAAGCTTAAGGTTAAGCCGAGGAAAAAGGTGGTAAAAATATTTTCCGTAAAGGATTAATATTCCGACGACGACGACGACGACAGTAACAAACCGGTATTGCTTTATTACAAACGCGTTTTCCAGGCGAAAGCAAGTATTTACTTTACGCCTTAGGCTCAGGTTCCGAGGAGTTATGATATAACCCAGCGACGAACTGTTCGATAGCTTGGATAAAAAGTTATTGGCGTAACGCTTAGGGTGTAGGCCGAAATTACCGGCGTAATTAAAAAGGCAGTACGAACGGAAGGAAACCAAGGAATTATAAACGAAAAACCTAAGCAAATAATAGTATTAACGGAGGTACGCTATTTAAATAAGCAAAAAACCGACGATTAAGCCTGGGTTACGAATATTAAAAATAGTTAGGAAATATACCAAAACGTATAGCTTTTACGTTAAGAAACTTACCAGATATTTATCTAATGGTATATTAGTATTAGCGATATGCTGTAAGCCGATTATAATATATCGGGTTAACTTGAAATCCTTTAATTTTATTTTAGCCGATAAGTTAATTTAAGGTCACTGTTTTATTTTATAATTCCCTACCGGTAGCGTTTTATATTTAATAGTAATATAAATACTTTCGTAGTTATCGGGAAGTATCTTAACGGGCTGGTAAGAAGTTGTACCAGATATAAAGGTATATTAGGAGTTTACGTAATGTAAATTCGGAATCTTTTTATTAAGGTAAAAAGCGATTTATATCCAGTCCGTATTAGCAAAATATTTCCGTTATGGATATGAAAAATACCAAGGATAGTAATTTTTATTTTTTAAATTACGCCTTTTTTACGTATAAAGTTTATAAAGCCTAAATTTGATAATACGAACTTTTTAATATTAAGTAAAGTTTTGATAAAAATCCGGAAGCGCCGGTAGACTTAATAAGTTTACGTAAGCGTTATTTTTTAATATTCTTAGTAGGCGGCAGGAAGGTATTGATAAAAGGTGGAATAACGTTAAATTTCTTATTTTTAGGAATTTAAGGATATTATTAGAAATATATTAAGAAATTTGACGCAGTAACGATTATATATAATATGCATAAGTTTAAATTTGTCCTGTAAATGAGGTTATATAAATAAAAATTGCTAGTTTGAGGTAAATGCGATTTGTACTTTTTATTTTTTACATATTAAACTTAGTTATACGTATATACCTTTTTTTTACGTGCATATATTAAAATATTTTTAATTTTTTAATTTCCTTTTTTCGTTGTTAATAGTAACTGCTCTTATCGTTTTTTTTCGTCGTACGCGTACGTATTCCTTATTATATCTATACCGTTTGTTAATAATATTTGCATTCTTTTATTATATATTTTATTAGGCGTTTATTTCTTTTTACCGTGTAATAGTTATTATTATATATTTACCTGTTATATAATTATATTATATTAACGCCTGTTAAGGCCGTATTATTATTTATCATTATTATTATTATAATATATATAAATACGGTAATATTATGGCGGGAAGTGATAATAACTTGTTACGTAAGTCTTAGAAAAGTACGTTTATATATTTATGTCCTTAAGGTAATAAAAGTAGAAGTAATTTAAGTTATAATGTTATAAGTAGTTGCTAAAGTAAATTTATTTTCCGGTATTATTTACATAATACGTAAATATTTATTTTTATTTCGTATTTTTAATATAGGCTTAGTACAATCTTAAATCCGCCTAAACCGCAAAATTGTTAATTTTACGATAATAAGTACGCCGGAACAAAAGTAAGGTACATAATATTTTTTTTATATTTTTCGGTTTGATAAATATGTAAATATTTAATTATTTTGTTAATTTCGGATACGGGCTTGGCTAGTATTTTTAGCTGTATTAATATTAAAACGCCGGCCGTTATCGATAACGTAAAACGTAAGTAAAATTTTTTATTTTTATTATTATTAAAACATAAGTATAATAGTTAATAATAATATTATAAATCGTGGATTACTCGTAACTTTATTGGCTTAAAAATTTATAAGCAGAACCTGGACTTTACGTATTTTAAGTGCCTAGTAAGGTAAATGGTAATGCCGTAATTCTTATTTCGTTAAACGGGTTTACTTATAATAATATCGTAGGCCATATTATAATAAATGGAACGTCCTTGCAGATTTGCGGTATTAAACGAGGTAATACCGGTACGGTTAAAGGTAAGTTATTATGCTTCCGATATTCCGTTAATACAGTTGATATGTTTAATTAATTATTATATTTACTATAGCAGAATTTAATACCGTTACGTTAAGTAATTTACGTATTTTTATAAGATATAAAGCCGTAAGTATTAGTACCGGTAAGTAATTATTTTATTTATCTTTATACTTATTATTATTATCGCCTTTTATTAACGATATGGTATGTTACCTAGGTTCCGTTAGCGTTATATAAAGCTAATCTAGTTTATACGATCCCGAAAATATAAACAGCTTTAATACTAAATAAAATATGTTATATTATTTCACCTGCTTTTATAATTTGGCTTAATAAGTTAATTAAATTAACTTTGTATTAGCAGTTATTATTAGCAACAGTTCCGATATTAAATATATAAAATCATTATTAACCTCGAAATTACCACCTTATTAATAATGCCAAAACGGATAAATTCGGGTTAAAAATAAGGAAAAAAACCTTGAGGTAAATATATATTTAATACCCGCATATTATTAAAATTAATGTGGCGTATTAATCCGCCGATAAGGACGACGATGTGGACCTAATATAACTTTTAAATTGCGAAAAATAATAAAATTACGGATAAATGATAATTAATAACTTAAGAAATTTTATCGGAAACAACCCTGTTTTAAGCTAAATTATAGGGAAACGAGTAACGCTTATATTTGTAAAGAGGCGATTTATTAATATAAGCGACGAAAAGTTTTGCCTGAACAATAATTTTTTCGATAGCTACATAACTGCGCGATACCGTACTATGCAAAACGACAAAAATAACCCGTACAACCAGTACTTAAACGACAGGCAGCACGGCGGCATGTATCTTTACGATAGATACCATAGTAACAGTAAGTTGGCGGATAATATATGCTTTAACTGTATTACGAAGGGAATTCGTTATTGTTATTTTCGGGTTAATCGTACCAGAATTAAAGGGGTTACGTATATTAAGCCGTTTCCGGGCCGTAAAAGCGATTATAACTGGCGTCGTTTTAAGGATGGTAATAAGGATAACAAATTTAGATATTTCGGAGTAGTTGTTTAATTACGAGGCAGCAAAACCAGGATGAGGATGATTTACTATGGTATAACGGCTAGGCTGGTTAACCAACTATTAAACCAAGTCGTACGGTTTATGTTAGCAGTTGTATTACAGGATCTAAGCAATAAAGATAACTTAGTTACGTTTGGTAATACTAAAGGTGCCTTGGGTAACCAAGTTATATTGCAAGCTGCTATTATTTAAATTATGGAATAATAAGCGTATATATCCTTCCTAGATTATTATAGCTTACTAGCTTATTCGTAATAAGTTAGTAATCCGGCTTACTGGCTTACTCGTAATAAGTTAGTAATCCAATTACGTAATTTAACTTACTTAGGTTTTGTTTCGGCCCACTAGGACCGTTTCCGGGACCTCCCCTTAGTTGGGTCGTAATACGATCTCCTTTCTTTTAGAATCCTTACTTTTAAGGATTTTTTTCCTTTGTAAATCTTTATTTTATTATATTAGGTCGTATTATTAAGAATCGTTTGCGTAAGATAAAGCAGCGTTATGTTTTAGTTAACTTAATTAATTTAGAAAATTTCGAAGCGATACCGTATTCCTTTTGCTTTTTTAAAGGGCTTAACTGTCAGATAATAACGGGGGTTTCCCGTTATAAGGAGTGTATTCGTTACGGTCGCTTTTGTAACAGAACTGGTATCCCCGTAGTAATAGTTAATCGTTACGTCGCCGAGGCTCGTCGTTTGAAAAAAAAGGAATTTACCGCGGAACAGGCTTTTGCTAAATCCTTAACCCGCCTTTCTCGGATACGTAAATAACGTTAATAATATCAGACTTAAGGTGCGAAATTTGTTAACCGTATTTTATAATCCTTGGATAAATAGGACGAGCTTGATCGTTAAGAGTTGGAATCGGCGGTGGTCGTTTAGGCTTCCGGTAATACTGACGTTATTGATTAGGGTACTGTCGATTAAGGCCTTTTTTTTGTTGATAACGTAGACTGGGATGCGTTTATTGCTGGTTCCGCCGTTGCTGGTGAAAATTTTTTAACAGGCATTGGGCGCCAATGAGATTTTTGGCGGGTTCCCACGTATTTTCGGAGTTTGGGTGATTTTTCTATTTGGTTAAGTATTAGGTAAGTCCTTTTTCTTTTCGTATTTTAAGTATTTTTTTAACTTTGTATGTTTTTTTTTTTCCGTTTTTACGTTGTTTTGTGCCGTATGTACTATGATAATATTTGCTACTGATTCGAGTAAGGAAACATGAAAGATTAGGTGGAGTTTGACTTTTGGTGGGAGTTTTAATTGATAGTTATTTTCTGAGATTTTTCTGACGATTTTATACGGGCCGATATATTTAAAATCGAGTTTTTGGTTTGGTCGTTTTGTTTTAATGTTTTTGGTAGTTAGGAGAACTATATCCCCTTCCGAGAAGGTGGGTTTTTTTAACCTTTTTTGATTGTAGTATTTATTTATTTAATTGCGTACGTATTCGAGTTCTATCTTTATTTCTTGGTGTAATTATTTAAGTTATTTTAAGGTAAGGATTGTCTTAATATTGATCGGTTTTTTTTTCGTATTTCTTTGTAAATTTCTGGGGTAAAACCAAGATTAACGGTTGTTGGAGTTGTTTTGATATTGTTATAATAACTAGTGTTATAGGTTAATTATGCGATAGGTAGCTTTTTAAGCCAATTATTTTGTTTATAGTTAATATAACATCGTAGGTATATTTCTAACGTTTAATTAATTTTTTCCGTTTATTTATCTATTTGTGGTTTAAAAACGTTTAATAATTTATAATTTAGACCAAGTTATATTATTAAATTTTATTAGAATTTTAAAATAAAAGTCGTACCTTTATCTAAAATAATTTTTGCTAATAATCCGTATATGTTATATATATATCGAAAGAAAATATATACTATTTATTCGGTATCCGTATTTTCGTTGTAGGGTAAGAAATAGGAAAATTTTATAAATCGATTAACGATTATAAAGATATTGTTATAATATATGTCTGTAACTAGGTTTTTTGATAATGGAAGTTTCGTAATAAAATCGAATATAATTAATTCTTATGGTCACTTAACGACTGGTAATAATTATAGTTTTCCGTATAATTTATATTATCTAGTTTTTGCTTTAACGTAAATATTATATTGTTATATAATTTTTTATATAGTTGATTTTATTTTAAGAAAATAATATGTTCGTTGTAGACGTTTTAAGGTTTTGTAAATTCCTGGATGTTTATATAGTTAGTATTTATATATTTTTCGTATTAAGTTTTTTTAATATTTTTTTAATACATAAATTTTATCTATTTTCTGGTTTTCGGGTAGGTTGTTATAATATTATCGTATTTCTTTATATATATCTAATATAAACATTCTAATAGTGTTAATATACCGTTGTTATAAATATCCTTTTAGCGTCCAATCGAATATAGTCTGTTATATCTTTACCTTAAAATCTTCCAAATCTGGTTATCTACCAAAAACATCTGCTTTATTATTCTCTAATCCTTTATAATAGATAATAACGTAATTAAACTTTAAAAGGTATTCTACGTAACGTAATTATCGTCCAACTAATTCTCTTATAATTGCAAAGTAAAAAATATTCTTATAATTTATATATATTTTTACCTAATACTGGTTTCCTTTAAGATAATGTTTAAATTCCTTAAAAACTTTAACGATAGCTAGGAACTCCTTGTTATAAATAAAGTAATTAAGTTTAACACCGTATAATTTGTAAAAGTAAAAGGCAATAAGGTGCAGTTTTCCCTTATCGTCTTGTTAATAAATTACAGCTCCTAGAGTAAAATCTAAAATATCGGTTTTAAGTTCTACTAACTTGTTTAGATTATACATTATTAAAACGGGTTCGCTAATAAGGGCGTCTTTAAGCTGTTAAAAAGCTTTTTTTATAGCTAAGGCCTACATAAAGCGTCGATCCTTCTTAGTAAATTTTGTTAATAATATTACGATTTTGCTAAAGTGTCGTATAAATTATCGGTAGTAATTAACGAATCTAAGGAATACTTATACCTCCGTAATATTAATAGGTATTTTCCAATCCTTAATTACGGAGATTTTCTTAGGGTCCATCCTGATATATCCTGGGGTAATAATGTATTTTAAGTACTTTATTTCTTAGGTATAAAAGGTACTCTTTTTTACGTTAACTAAAAGGTTAGCGTCTTATAGAGCTTATAGAACCTTATAAACGTATCCTGCATGTTTCTTTTTTATCCTTAAATAAATAAAAATGTTATCGAAATAACATATAACAAAAATATTAAGATATTTTCGGAATACATAATTAATTATCCGTTAAAAAGTTACTAATACGTTTATAAATCCGAAAGGCATAACAAAATACTCGAATAATCCGTATTTTGTTTTAAAGGCTATCTTTTATTCGTTTCCTAATTTAATTTAAATCTGGTTATACCCTTTTCGTAGGTTTAAGGCTGTAAACCATTTAACGTTTCGTAATCGATTTTTAATCTCGGTAATTAAGGGTAATAATGTTTTATTTTTAACGGTAATATTATTAAATTGTCGATAATTAATAATAAATTATAATTTCCCGTTTTTTCGTAGGACGAAAAATATTAAGTAACCTGTTAATAACTTAAAACGTTATATATGTCCTTTTCGCAATTTATCCTTTAAATAATCGCGGAAAGCGTATAATTCCGCTTCGTTTAAATTATAAATAGGATAAAAAGCGGTTATTTTACCGTCCTTAAAAATTATCTTATAATCTTATTCGCTATGTTATAATAACTTCGTATCGAGTTTTTCTTAAAAAAGTTTCTTATACTTATAATATTATGGTAATATTTTCGCCATTTACTTTAATAGTTTCTCGGGTTATACTTATAAGTTGTCGTTTATCTATCGAAATTATACTTTAAAGTTTACAATAACGCGTTATATTCTTCTACTATACCCTTTGTTCTAAATATATCTTATCTTCTTAAGTAATAAAGTTTTTGTCGTATCCTTATACCTACATTCGTCGTCCTTATCGATCAAATATTAAGATCTTATATCTTCTTTATCCTTTTCCATATTAAAAAGTAAGCGAAAACTTACCTAATTAATTTCCTAATTAATTAAAAAGTTATACTAGTACAACCATGGTAAACCAAAGATCATATTGTATTTTATTAATAAAATAATATCGAAATTAATAATCTATTTTCTTCCTTCGATAAAGGTTTTAAAGTAATTAATTTTATATTTAACCTATCCGTTATCGTAAATGAAACTTTAACTTTTAACATTTACGGCCTTATAAAGGTGATTCTTCTCCTTTTATAATAACTTTAATTAATTTATTACCTCCGGATTGATGTAATTTATAATTATCACTCTATAATCTACTATTACGGTATACCAGTTTCTCTTAATCCGTACTTATATTATAATGGCATTATTATCCGTAGCTCCAATTATCGCGTTCAGAGCCTTTTTAAGGTGCGGTAATTTCATACCTTTTCTTACGTTTTTTTACGGCTTTATTTCAAAAGGCGTCCTAATTTTAAGACTTATAATAAATCCTCTATTTTTGCCGTACGTTCCACGTTCCGTTATTAAAGTTTTTCGATTTATCGTCCTAGGCAAGTTACTTGTTCTTAAAATTATTCGATTTGTCGTCGTATTTTCTGTTTTTCGTAAACTTGCCTTGCAAATTTTTTTACGTAATTAACGAAAGTTTTAATGGTTTTCTTATCTGGCAATATTAATCATAAACTATCGCTTTCTTTTTACTGGGTTTCGTCTTCTAAATCCCACTAATCTTTTTTGGCAAAACTTTTAATCTTTTTTTTAATTACCTGTCGGTCCTTAAGGTCTGTGGTAAAAGCTAGTTAAATGCCTAGGTTGGTAATGGCCTTCTAGTAGTACTTCTCTACTATCCTCTGGATTAACTTTTCTTCTATCTGGTAGTCGCACTATTCGAAATAACAGAAAAAATCTCCTTACGGGCATAACTTCCTAGGTGGCCAGCTTTATAGTGTTACCTTCTGGTCGATCTCATCTTGATCTACGAATGATCGTAAATATCGGTACCATTATTAATCATTTTTATTAACTTTTTTTTATTTCTTAAAGTTAAACTTTTTTTAATATATTCGGATTATATATTAATAAATTATTTCCTTTTATTCGTAATGAAATTAACAGTTAGGCTTATTATAATAAATAACGTAAATCTTTGTATATTTCTCTGCTTTTCCCGGGCAGATATCCTCGGTTCACTTATAATATTCTTACAGCCATTCTTATAAAGCTCGTTAAGTTCGTTCTTATCGTAAGCTCTTTTGTCGAAATTGGGCAAATAATTTCTCCTCCGTAAAGTCCCTTTAACGGGAATGATTTTTGTGTTATTATATTACCGTATACCGTAGTCGGATTATGTTAATTAATTTCTTATCATCTTTTTTATCTGGTTGCTATCCTCCGGGTACTAGGGTTCAATTATTTTATCGGGGTTTCTTAAAGGTTTTACACTTAAAAACCTTATGCCCCATCTTGCCGCAACTATAACACTTAATTTATAACTGATCCTGTCGTTAAACCATTCCAATCTCTATAAATCCTAATTAGGTCCCGAAAAAAGTAAAAAATGTTACATGCTTATTTCCTCGGTTAGATTTATTAAACTTGGACCGTAAAGTATACTAACCCTTCCTTTCTTACCTTTTTTCGAATTGTCGGTTATCAATCTTTACCGCCTCAGTAATATATTTATCTAGGGGAATCGGTCGTTCTAATTTAATAATCTCATCCTTAATATCGTTTTTTAAGCCTTTATAAAATATGTTAATCAAGGCGTTCTTTTTATCGTTTACCCATCCGGCCTTGGCCATCAGGTTCCGGAATTCCATTACATACTTAGATACTGGTCCTTTTTGTCGTAATTATAAGATCTTCTGTACAACGATACGTTCCTTATCGGGGTTATCGAAATTGGCCTTTAACTTTTTTTCGAAATTAACATAATTAGCGAAAAGCTCCCTGGTAAATTTTTCCATATTATCCTCCGCGTTCTCCAGGTAATCCCTTAAAATTGGCTCGAACCAATCAAGTACGTCCCCCGTAAAAAACACTAAGGCGGCGAGGATCTGGTCCTCTGGGTCGTCAAGGGTCAAAAATCGAAAATACACCCGCACCTAAGTAAGGAAACTTTGGATATTACCTTTTCCATCATAGGGCTAAGGTTTCTTAGCTTTAATTTTTGCGGTACTAAGGTCCTTCTTAATCTGTTTTTTAAGTCGTAAAACCTCGGCCTCCAACTCCTTTAACTTATCCTGAAGCTATTAGGGAACAGTAGTCTCTTCGGTGTTAAATACCATCTTAACAATTCGGGGTATTGCTTAAAATCTAACAATACTACTAAATAAGAGCTTGTAACGTATAACGGTTAGGCTAATTAATTAACTATTAAACCAAGTCGTACGGTTTATATTAGCAGTCGTATTACGGGATCTAAACAATAAAAATAACTTAATCACGTCTGGTAATACCAAGGGTGCCTTAAGTAACCAAGTTATATTACAAACTGCTGTTATCTAAGCTATAGAATAATAAGCATATATATCCTTCCTAAATTACTATGGCTTACTGGCTCACTCGTAGTAAGTTGGTAATCCGGCTCACTGGCTCACTCGTGGTAAGTTGGTAATCCAATCACGTGATCTAACCCACTTGGGTCCTGTTTCGGCCCACTGGGACCGTTTCCGGGACCTCCCCTCAGTTAGGTCGTAACATATAAGCGTTGATTTAATGATATATATATTTCGGCAGAGTAATTAGGTAGTTATATATTGCTATTAAGGCGTTGTATTAATTTTATAAACTGTAATAACCTTGTATATTATATTGGTATTGCTTATTTTGATTTAGGTGAAGCTTAGGTGCTATATAACGTTATTAACCTTGCCGTTGCCTTAGAAATTTCCTCCGCCTAACTTTTACGCATCCTCCAGCCTTATGGAGTTAAAGTTATTTTTTACGTTTACTATATGCGTAAACTAGCCCTGGAGTTCGGTGGTAACGAAGACCTTAACGTTTATTGGCTTCTGTATGCGAGTGATACGTTATTTGCGAATAACTATAATTAAAAAAGTTTTTAGGGATTCGTAATATCCCTTTTCGGTGGCTTTATGTGTGGATAGTTAATAAGCAGGATACAGTTATTACCTTAAGTACGGAAGTTGAGTTGCTAGCTTTTTCGCAGACCGTTAAGGGAGTTTTTTTTATGGAGAGGATCTTTAAGGCTATAGGTATAGAGCTAGGCGAAGCTTTGTTATTTACGTGGATAATAAGTAGACGATACGGTTAGTTATAAAGGAAGTTGTGCGTTTAGTTACGAAGCTGAAGTATGTTAACGTTTATAATTACTGGGTTTGCGGAGCTTACGTAATAGGGAAGAGCAAAATCGAATAGACGCTTATTAAAGTGATGGTTGCGGATGGCTTTATTAAGCTATTTGGACCCCGGCAACATCGGGGATTCGTTCGGCTGTTGAATCTTAAGGACGTTGCTTGAAGGCTAAAGAAGCCTAGGAAAGCTTAGAATCATAATTGCAATTGTGACGCTATTAAAACGAGGGCATATTGTGCTTGCCGCGGCGACGCGGTAGCCTCACGTTCCGGAAAAGGAACCGCTTAAAGCGGCGGCCATCGTATACGGAAGAAAATAACTATAGTTAATAAAGCTTATTTTCTTAATATAAAAGCGCAAAAATATTAAAACGGTTTAATGTTTAAATATTATTTACTTTAGCGAAACCGTTTTACTTAATAAATTTTAAAATAGTATAACCGTTATTAATAAATATTTTAAAATCGATGATAGATCATATTAATTAGTTCATACTTATAATAATTTTTAAGGTAAAGGTCCATTTTGGACATATTTAAGGAGTAAAAAATGCGTATCGACTTCGTCGGCGGTTGGTAGACGAACATCATGATTCTGGGACACACTGTCCAAGATTTAGCTGACCCGCAAGGCCTTGGAAGAGCTCGCCCGGCGGACCAATACCCGACCTTCTCTTCCTCCGCTTAAACCGACAGGACTCGCCCAACATCCCGTACGCAGCATCACCACCGAAGAGCTTACTCGATTTGCAGGACATGGTGTCCGAAATTGAGTAATCCTCGAGGGGTATAGCTACTTGGCGTAAGGGCTCGGTGATTTGCTAACCGACCATGCTGTCTTCCCAACTTATAAATCGCGGAAGCCAGGCTTGGAAGATTTCAGGGTGGTAGCGGCGGTACCAAGGCCGTCACTCTCGCCTTTCCAAGTTCTCCGAGGGTACGTTCTAGGAAAGTGATGCTCGGGCGAATGCCGAAGACGACATGTTGGTGGATGTGCTTCCGATTATTACCGGTGCAAGGTAGGCCGACCGGCCGTTGACGAGAAAGACAACATTCGAGAACCTCAAACCTCTTACGCCCGGCACTATTGCTCCGGCTAGGCCAGATGCTTATTACGGTGCACATCCGGAACAGCTCGATCGACCTAACCGTGACGAGCTCAGCGGCTATATTATCCCGTCGACTATGGGGGATAAACCCATGTTGCCTAACTTTTTCTTGGAAGCTAAGGGCCCGGACGGAACTGCATCTGTGGCACAGAGACACGCACGTTACGACGGAGCAATTGGAGCTCGTGCAATGCAGAGCCTGCGCAACTACGGCGAAGAGGAACCTGTCTACGACGGCAACACTTACACGTTCAGCTCGATCTACCACGCCGGAACGGGCACGCTCCAGCTGTACGCCCACCACGTCACCTCATCGACCACTCCGGGAGGGAGGCTTGAGTACCACGTGACCGAATTAAAAGCTTATGCTTTGACCGGAAACGGTGAAACTTTCGTCAAGGGAGCTACCGCATTCAGAAATGAACGAGACTCGGTGTAAAGGCACCGTGACAGGTTCATCAAGGCGGTGAATGCACGAGCACGCCAATCTGATGCGCCGCTGGTTACTGAAGCAAAGCCACCAGAGGCACAGCAGCACGAAGACTCCGCTTCCGACAAATTCGTGGATTATGAGGACTATGGTGGATCACAAGCTGTCGACACTGAGAACTACGCTGCATCCCGGGACACCAATGCGAAACCGGCTCTTCACCAGGCCGAAGAGCACAGTTCGGAGTCTACTGATACCGTGGAACCGTCCATGAGCTTCGCGACTAGCTTTACATCGAGCTTCAGCACGCAAAGCCGGATCTGTTCGAAGCGAAACGGAACATCCCATAGTCCCCCGTCGGATCCTCAGCTATATAAGAAACATAACTCCGTTGGGCGGGGGGCTTAACGTACTACAGTATTTCTCACCCATTTATTTTTTCACTATTCTCACTTCTACTTTTTAATTTTTTATTTTTATTTTTTATTTTTTATTTTTTGTTTTCAATTTTTTAAACCACTCGACTTTCCTGAAGTCGGTGGGAAGGGTGCGAGGGACGAGATTGTGCACAGGATAGTCTAGCATTTCGATGAAGCAAGTACAGAATCGCCTTTTTCTCAACAGAGATTTGGATGTAGGAGACGCAGATTAACAGTGCGGGCCTTCTGCCCCACCTCCCGCAGAAGGCGAGGCCATGAACAATGCACCGCCTTTCGTAAGGCACACCTGGAAGCGATAACGGCAACGAAAAGACGTGATTTAAAGAAGCCTGCAGCGGAAACAGCAAAGGCGAAGGAACTAGCAGCGTAGGGCGCAGGCTACAGCAGATTCCAGAGGTCGCAGTGGGAAGTCAAGCGCCACACCTTACCTTGGGGCGCGTAGATAGACCATATTGTCTGTGAATTCATTCCTTTTCCAAATATAACGCTACGCCAGCCCTCCCCTTGGTACGGCTACATCGCTGCGAGAGCGCGGCGTGTATGGATATATAACGCTGCTCTGCTCCCGTATTCGTATACCAGTTGATAGCCGCAAATGGGAGGGCAGTAGCTGCCTTTCGTTTGAGCGTTTTGCGATGGTTCCCGAATCGCAATAACATCTTATTCGTTGCTGACCCGCAGCGCCAGCGCCTAGTGGTGCGTTTCTTCCATGCATTCCAGTAAGTGACTAAGACCATGGACCGTCAGGAGGGTTGGTCGTCATCATGGGTAGGTCTTCAAATGGGTTCGTTACCAGCGGCGCTGGAATGAGCTGTCTACGCAGCGGGCTTAACGCGAACGCGCCGCCTCGGGCCCTGCCTCTGCTCTCGAGCTGGTCGCGCAGATGATTCGCAATGGAGGTTGAGAAAAAAAAGTCGTGGGCTGGGGAAGGTATGCGAATAACAAGGAGCTCGCGATCTGGATCCTAATCGAAACGACGTACTTCAAGTTCGAGTCTCTCGCGTACGAACTAGTAGGATTTCTGTGCTATCATGAACTTAGTCAATGGTCGGAGGCCTGTGTGGTTGTCGGTCGCGTCGAGTATTCGCGGCACCTCAATCGCGGCGTCTCCAGAGCGTCGTTCGTCTGTCGAAGGGGGTGTTTAACGGACGGTAAACCTGCTGCGGAGGTGTCGTTCCATTCAGGTTTGATTTGTCGCCGCCGTACGAACTGTTCCGGAGGGAGTCCATCGCAATTTTGCCAGCTTGAATTGCAGACATGCAGCTTCGCTAGACTTGCTGCATCTACCCGGCAGCCAGGTCAGTTCTGGTTGGTGTGGTGTGTTATGTTATTACAACAGTGGATTTACACCGCGTGCTCTGTCTGGTTGACGGGTAAAAGTAGTCCGAAGTTTGGGTGAATTACCTTCCAGAACGGTTGTCGCTCCAATATGCCCAAATCAATCGGCCATTGTCAGGAGTCAGCAAGTTCTGGCGTGCAAGCCCGAGTTGGCTCGGTGATGTGATCTGAGAATAAGGCGCCAACGAGAAAACATCGACAATCGGTAGTCGCCCCAAGCCAACGACGGGCCTATGGTTATCCACGCTCCAGTAAATGTCTCAATGATCGTGTGCGTGGACGGGACATTTCCTCTTTAAGCTAGTAACCTAATTTCCGGGCCATTCGACCGATGGTTCTTCTCGCAATCGAGTATAGAAGAAGCCGATTGGGCGTGCCCTTATTTGTTAGTTCTGCTTGCGCCGGTTGCTACTATAAACCCGGTTGGCATTTCTTTATTAAGGTGCTATAATGCTACGGCCCTGCAGGGACCCAGCACTTAAGCAGGTCAAGGTCGTAACACTACAGCACGTAGCATTACAGCACGTAGCCACGAACGACACTCGACGTAGAACACTATCTCTTTCTCGGGGGCAAAGGAACACAGTCTAGCTAGACGACCGCTTCACGCCTGCGCTGTTGCTTCGCCCTTTCCATGGGGCACCGGGGGCATTCGTACTATGGCATGTATGGTATCAGGCAAAATATTTCGCACCCTGTCAGGTCCCCAGTGGGTGGCGCTAGTAGCCATGCCATACAAATTAGGTATAGTTTTTACGTGGGTCGACCATCGGTACATACGTAAAATTGTAGACCTTTTGCGACCTTTAACCCAGATTGTTATTACTAGGTGGGCCTCCTGACCCCCTATACCTAGCAGTGTGCTAAAAATTGCCCCTAACACCATAGTACTCGACGGCAGTGCCGGGCGTCCCGACCTGATCAAAGCCCCTCCTCACCACTACCACAGGTCGCCGTCAATCCTTTCATCTTTCGTCCCCCACCCATTACTTTTTCCGTCAATGTAGATGACTCGGGTTGGTCCATTTTTATAAGTCATCGTTCTCAAGCCTACGGAGCCATTCAAGCTGATATTGCTGTGGCTTTGCTGTTCAACCTTAGACTAGTGGTACCTGCGTCAATGTACGCGACATTTAAGAACAAGGTCCCTGCCGCTGCAAGGAAGGAAATCATGTTACTGCACTGCCACATGTTGTCGAACTATTTTCTCCGCCATTCAATCCTGCCAATGGTTAAGGAATCGCCGGCTGACGCTAGTAGGTGGAGAGGAACCAGAGCGTCGGGTCAAAGTGCTAGGATAAAGAGCAAGGATGGGAAACCAAAAAGACCAACTTCACTGAGAAGGCGAATCAGAGCCATGCCTTAGTCAAAACAACCTGCCAACTCCACACCAATACAGACTCATCGTATAGAGCTCTAGGGTCCCCCAGTCTTCGTTAGGTCGCTCTGCTGTCTCGACACTCTTCTCTTCCATGTCCGTCTTTTCTTTTCATCCATTATCTTTCACCGCCTTTTTGTTTGTATCGAATCTTTTCGCGAGGAATCACGCTTTATCGTGTCTTGACAGACAACGATACAGGAACTTGTATCAAGAAGGTGCTTACAGTAATCGCAAGACAGGCATCACCGGACACCGCAGCAGTGCTGGAAGCCATGGCGTCCGCGATAGAGCACGACGCGATCGAGCACAAGCTGCAAGCCCCCCAGCCCGGAACATACAGATCGCATAGGAAAGAGGTTCGTGCGACGGACCCAAGCAATATATCTGGCGATAATAAACATGACGAAGAGCATCCCGTTTACCAACAACGAGAAACGCCAAGGACGTTAGGGTCATTGCGCCCCATCGCACCATTCTACCAACATAGTACCACTCAGTTGAAAACTTTACATGGGCAACAATTACGCACTCGTGAGAGGCCTGCCCTAATCCAATGCCAGGGTCCATCCTTGTCAGACAACGTTCCTACCAATCTTACGACCAGGGGTTCCTTACCGTCCAAATCGAGTTTGACGAAGGTTTCCAGAAATGGTTTCAGATGTTGTTGCGGGCGGTATAGCAGGAGCTTTGCTGTACTCCAGCGTCATCGCAGAAGGTGCCCAGTGGCCCGGCATGATCACGTCCGTGAATTCGTGTGTTTGCTATCCTGCCTTGGCCAGGACTCAATTCCGGGCCACATTATCTTTCGAGGAGCGTTTCCGACACAGTGCTGGGCAGAACACAACACAGCGGATCATCACTGGGTTTTCCCGCTGCCTCAGTTCGTTACAAACTTCATGACACTGACCAGCTTAGTCGATGCTCTGTTAGAGGAGCGTATTTTGTATTTAGGTGCCAGGGCGACGGTAGAAGACCGCAACGCCCCGTCCTGGGCGTCTCGAAACCTGACCTTCCACGCAGACGCACAGCTATTCATCCTCCAAGCTTTACGCTCGGGTGCGCCGATGTTCAAAGGGTCGTTTGAATCTTGGAGACTAGAAGCCACAAAGCTAGTCCTTCATAGCTTTCCATACCCGTGGGATCCGCTGTATGTATTCCTCCCCATATCGATGTCCTGAACTCGTTCTTACGTTTTGCAGATTTTACAGCTTAGGAAGCAGCCAGCTTCCTTTCGTGATGGACTCTGTACAAAGCCCGTTACTTGGTAAAATTCGAGATTCAGGACAGTTAGCCCGGGCGATTGATGTTTTTCTATCCGCATCCTTTCTTGGAAACCATACAACCAAGCAATTACTCATTACAGCGGCCCGGCAGCTGTCACAGTCTCCATTCGCATCGGCCCAAATCGACGTAGATGTTCGGGGATGGGAGTTCATGCAGGCTCGCGAACGTTCGCGTCAAGTGATTCCTCCATCGTTGGTCTTGCCATCTTCAACCCGAGTGGGAGAACCAGCGACAAAGCAATCAGCACAAGCACTCTCAAGACCCACGCATGAGCTTGCGAATGTTGCTTTATTAGCTCTCGAGCTATGCTCTAGGAAGTTAATAAATAAGGAACAGCAATAAAACTTGCGCTGGTAGGAAAGGAAGACAAAATTTAAAGTAAAGCCACATATTAAATTAGCGTCGTTAATTTAAATTTAAATATAAAAGGCTAAAAGACTTAAATAAAATTACCACCTAAATTTGTTTAAAAAATATAAATTAATTAAAAGTTTAAACAGTGTGAATTTTAATATATAAAATATTTATTTTTAAATATTAACATATAAAAAATATATTAAATTATATTTTTAAATTTTATTTTTTATAGAAAATAATCTAGGTTATATTAAAATGTTATAATAAAATAACTTATAACTTTTATAATATAAAACGTTATTAAATTATTACCTCTTTATTTTTAATAAGCTTATTAACTTATAATAAAAAAATATTACCGATAGAGCTTAATTATATCTTTATTATTTTTAATTAATACTTAGACTTTTATAAGTTAAAGTATATTATTATATTATAGTATTATATTACTTTTTCTTTTAATAAAATAAAAATATTTATATATAATTATCGGTAATTATATTATCTTTTTAAGTCTAGTATTTTGTATTCTACTAATTCTAGGTTACTTATTTCCAACTAGAGTAGGAGCTGCTAAATATAACCTTTAGCTTTTTTGTTCATATAATTCTAAAATTATAAATTAAAGTCCTTTTCATCTTTTTAACGTTTTTAATAATAAATTACCATATTTGCTTATACGTCTTTATAGTCTTAAGGTTATTATAAATCTATTTAAATCTTACCGTCGTTTTAAAAGTTATTAAAAAATATTTATCCGATTATATATATCTTTTAACCTTTTCGAAATGAAAATAGCTTTATATTTTATACTACGTTTCGACTATTTATCTAAACTGTCATTTCTCCGTATTAAGTTCTTAAAGTTAATTATATAATTAAATGCGGATTACATTTTAAGATCTTAATTAATAAATTAAAACTAGGTTTAAAAATTTAGTTATAATTAATATTTTTTATTTTATATAAACGCTTTAATATATTAATTATATTCGATTATTATAAATATAATAATAACTACTATAAAGGTTTTTTACCGTTATTAATATCCCTAATAACTCATTTAGTTTTATTAGTATAAATAAGCTTTATTAAAATACCTTTCCGTTATTTAACTATTATTAAGGTTACTTTAATAACCGTTTTTTATTTTTTTTTAATTATTATTATTTTATAAATGATTTTTTTCGTTAAGTATAAAGTCGAAATCCTTTTAATCCAGGTACGTATTTATTTTTTTCGTAACGTTGTGGTTCGACAGCTTAGTGAAATTTTTTTCAGTTATTTTACGTCGAAACTTTCTGGTTAATTTCTATTTTTTTTAAAAGGTTATCTAAGCTTTTTCTTAGATTTTTTTAGACGTTACAGCGTTAACGAACCTTTGCTTTTAATCCATAACGGCGTTACGGATATAAAGGCTTTTATTTCTTAAATCGAAAGGATTAATAAATTTTGAAAAATCTTTAAAAAAAACCTGAGTTAATCTATATTAACCAATTTATTTTCAAACATTTTAACTCTAAACTTACCATTTTATGGTAATATTTTAAATATAATATAAAATGAATAATATAAAATATTAATTTTACTATAAAATAGAATCAAAAAATATTCTTATATCGCTATTATTATTATATTTTTTAACGTAGCATTTTATATTTTATTAGTTTGAAGTTCTTTATATCTAACTAGAATATAAATAGTTAAATGTAGTTTTTAGCTTTTTAGTCGTTATAATTCTAAGCCTATACGTTAAAGCTCTTTTTATTCTTTTAACGCTTTTAATAATAAATTACTACATCTACTCGTAATAATACTTAAATAATTTTAAATAAATATATTATTCTATAAAATATTCATACTTAATATAGATTATTATTATCTATCTAAAAATCTAATACATTTAATATTTCTAACTCTTTTTAAAAACGAACAGTAAAAAATAAAAATTAAGTAAAAATATTACCTTTAACCTATCCGTTAATTTTTATATTTGAAATTTCTTCGTTTTATATTAACTATCGATACTTACGGACGATTTAATAATTTAGCTAAATCTTGAGGTAAATTTTAAGGTTATCGTAAATATAAACAATGCCTTGAAATTTTTTCATTTAATAATTCTTTTTGAAATAAATCTAAATATTTCTAGTAAAAGTTTTCAGTTAATTATTTATCGATTTTCGAGAAAATATAAACAAAAACGATATTTTATATTGAAGTAAAATCTTAATGACAAACTTTTTTAAAATCGTTTTAAATTTACTAAGCAACTTTAAAAAAATATTAAAAATATATAAGGCGTTTTTATTGATCTCTTTTATAACCTTTATTAATAAAAAAGCGTTTTAATTAATAAGATTTCTTATTTTGGAAAAACGCTTTTTTAAAAAATCGAAAAATCGTATTAATTTATTAACTATTAAAATATCTTTTTTATTTAATAAAATCTATAATTGTACGAAAAATAATATAAAAATTTGAACTTAATTTAGCATATTTCTAATTAAGTTAAAAACTATAAATAATGAAGTAAATCGTAATTAAAATAGCTTTTAATCGTTAAGATAATTTTAAAAAATATTAAAGTGCTATAAAATAATATTAATTCTCTAAATAATACGAAATCTAAATAAAATATAATGAAGAAATCATAAAGAAAAGTTATCGAAATATATAACGGTACTAAACAGGTCAAAATACTTGCGTCAAGCGCCTAGGCCTCGTAATATTTTTAATAACGTCTTACTTTTAAGCTTTTAATAAATATTAATTAAATTTAAAATTTATAACAATTTAACAATGATATTATACGTAATATTATAATAATCTATTACGATGGAATATTTTTATAATTAACTTTTAATTACTATTAATACTTTACTATTATTGTCGTTATTATTTTACATTATTTTATTATTTAACTAATAATGTTAAATTCTTATTATTATAGTTATATTACTAGTTTCGTATTATATTTTTATATATTTAATATATAACGTATTGGTATTATCGATATTTAATTATTTAAAACTTTTCGAACTAGTTTAATTTCTTTAAATATAAGTCCTTTTTAACTGTTATAATGATTTAATTATATTTATAATATTTATTAAATTTACTTTTTTTTCTTTTAAAAACTAGACGTATACTTTATTTTTCTTTATTTTTTATTTTTCGTACTCTTTTAAATAATAAATTATCTTTATAGTAAATAAAGTTTTCTATTATTTTTAAATGTTTACTTATATTTAAACTTCAGCCTTTATTAAATTTCTATTAGATTTTTAAGAACTAATAATAGTTTTTTAATATATTTCCTTCCACTTAATCTTAATTTAAGGATTTATTATTTCGATTACTATTTATTTTTATAGTAATCTATAATATATTTAATCTTTTTATAATTACAATATTTAATTCTGTTTTTATTTGGTAATTATGTACCTTTTAACTTTAAAATCTTTTTTAAAATTTCGAAGTTACTAAGTATATTACTCATTGTTAACTTAATTATTTTTACTCTATATAATCTATTAAGCCTCCGGGATTTTCTATTTAAATAAACTTTTTAAACTTTTTTAAAGATAAAATATAAATATTAATACTTTTATTTTTCATTTAATATTAAAATTAATTCTATTAAATTATTACCGCAATTTAAGATGGGTTCTTTCGAGGGTAAATTCTTAATATAAAATTTAATATTACTTTTTTTTAATACTTTTTTAATTCTTCTCCACGTATTTATTATAATTACTATAAATTTATAAAATATTTTCAAAATATCGTTTTAATAAGTTTATAACTTTTTTTCATAATATAGATTCGAATTACGTTATTACGTTACTCGTAATTTCTTTTATTAAAATTTATTTTTATGACAGCGTAATAAGTAATTTTAAGTTTAAATTATATTTTAGAAAATATATTATTAGAAATATTAAATAATTTTTAGCGATATAATAAATTTAATCGTATTATTTATATTAATCATAACATAGTAAAACTTAAATATTAAAAATATTAATTAGGTATAAATAAAATAATTAATTAAATATAATATAAGTAATTACATTATATGAAATTTAATAAATATATATCATCTTTTTAAAACTTTAATTATCTAATTAAATACGTACGTACAATATAATTATCGAAAGTAGATTTTATATTCTTTAATCGTTTAAACATACGCTGAACTTATTTAGTTATAATATTACCATAAAATATAATTTTATATATAATAGTCTACGTAAAAACGATTATTTAAAAATTATTTATAATATAAAGAACACCGTTTTTAAATTTTAAAACTTATAGTTTTAAATGTTTGTATATTAACTGCGTATAATTTATATACAAAGGGGCATATGTATATACTGATTATTTAATTCAACCTATCGAGTACTGGCCGAGTTCCTCAGCACCTAGCAGAGGGTTTCCTCTATTACCAAATACCGGAATTGTTGCGAGATTTAGAAATAGGTTTGGTATAAGGAAAAGGAGGTCAGTTCATGATCCAGTAACACCGGACCTGTCAATTACACGGCGAGATCGTGACCATGAAGGTGATAATTTCCCCTATTAAGAAGGACCGGTGTTGCCCAACAATTGACGTCATATTTGCTACGAGAAAAGAGGCCTGACGTCCTCTTGTAGCGAGACCGCCGCACCTGCCAATGAATCGGACAAGATGCTCCAGGAAACAGACCAGATCTGTAACAGCTAATTAATTATAAGTTTCAAAGTTCCTTGGAATGATCTATCGCCTTAGTCGGTAAGGCTTTGCTTTATCGTCTGGGAAAATCACCAAATTGCTGTGTGCTGCGTGGCAGTTGTTATCGGCTACCCTTTCGTCCCATGTCGTACTCATTCACGTTAGGCATTTTCCATCTTTCCTAACACCTACTTTCCTAATAACCGAGTACACTTGTCTTCCACACCTTTTCTATCTCTCTTACTTGACGCCGCCCATCCCAACTACAACTTTCTTCCCTTCCAACACCTACAAGTTAGTCCATTTCTTGTCTCGACCACACCAAATCCTCGAGGCCGGTCGCAGAATCAATCAACCCCCTAATCAATCCCTGAACGGGGGACTGAAACCTTTCGCGATGGACGATCTCCCGTACGATCACACCGACCCTATGGGTTTCCGCCGGCGTGCCGAGCTGGCCAAACGGCACGGCGGGCAGCGGGGCGACAGTGATGCCGTCGCCCAAAGATCCGAAGCTGCTGCTGAAGACGTTCGCAAGGGACGCCAGGACGGCAAGCGAGCTTCGCAGTCCCAGACCAAGCGTCAAATGACCACCTCGATCTTCGCGCCTCCCAAGCAGCAGCAAAAGAAACCCCAGGGCCGCGCCCCTTCGTCCACTGCGGGCGCCTCCCAGCCGCAGAGGTTGCCGGCAGCCGAGAAGAAAGGTCAGTTCACCTCAATTGTTATATCATTTATTCCTTTCTCTGTCCTGTTCCTGACGTCTTCCCTTTAACAGATGGCGATCGCCTGTCTGCCTTGCGTGCTCGTTACCGAGCAATGACATCCGACCAGCGGGCCGACCATTATTTTGCCCTCCGCGATATTCGCAGGGAGGTGGAGGAGGCGGCGAGAGAGAAGGCGGCGAGGAAGGAGATGGAGAAGGAGGACGCCAACCTGAAGAGATCGCGTCCGGGTTTCTGGTGAACGGTCGGGTCGACTGGACAAGACCACATGCCCACCATTGTATCATCCAATGCCTCCGCAGTTAGAGGTCCCATACTGTATCCTCTCTAGGAAGCCACTAGCTCGCCTCCCCAGCGACCACTACTCGTTCGCAATGAGCCCCTCAATATTAGTGGTCGATTATGGGCCTCATACTGTCAACGACTTCGAAGTCGTTGGCTTTTTTTGCTCATTTTCGTAACGTGAACAACCTCGTTATTGTTGATTTCTGACGTATCTTGGCGTTAAGTGCAACAACGACTTTGTAATCGTTGACTGGCTGGTCTGCGGGTTCTGATTGCATAAACAACTTCGGTGCTCATTTATTTTCTGCGTTATAGAACAAAATAACTACGAAGTCATTCATTGAATCTCTGTATTCGTGGTCGTCTTGACCTTTGTGACATCAAACACTCTGGTTCACAGGGGGATCCCGGGGAGCCGGTGTTCCTGGAGTTTCTCTGCCCGGACTTCCCATCGCCCCTCCCAATTCTCAAGGTGGCAGTAACATAACTCCTGGCTATTCTGTTGCCAATTTGGCCTACCAGACCTTTTGGTAAGTGCTACATCCATGACTCGACCGTCAATAGCCACCATATTCATCTCTCATGCTAACTAACTATAGGATGCGTAGGCCCCGTGGATGGACGGACGGACAAGGGCTTAATACGTTCCCCTCTTTCAGATGGTATTATCTGTGCTAGAGTTTAGAATAATGTGGCCTAACATTAGCTGGCTTGAGATAACTAAGGCTATATACAGAAGAAGATCGTCTTACCACCTCAACGTGAGCGCCAAGCACTAACAATTCATCGACAATCTTTCCAGTTGACGCATAATACCGACGAGGCCAGCAAAAGATTCTCCAGAGTAGATACCAACTAATGCTGTTACCGGTAACTCCCAAGAATTTAATATTTTGCTGGTAAGTTCGCCCATTGTTGCCTCTGAATTTGTGCACGAAACTTAATGGCAGACAGGAGGGAATGTACGTCTGAGCTACCGATGGACCGCGCCAGGGCCGACATTGTCGATCTTGACAATACCCCCTCCGCCCCGGAACCCGGTATCTTCGATGTGGATCTTTTTACAGCACTGTCCCTGCATCGCAACGGAGCATGGCCTTCCGAAGCACAACGAAAAAGGTTCTCTGGCGTGGCAGCACTATCACTATGGTTATCTTGATGGCCACGGAAGTTCCACTCCGCCATCGCCTACTTATCTGGCTGAACCGAGAGGACTTGCAAACGACCACCTAGGGTTTGCACTACCCACCCACCCACACTAAAATTTCCACCCACGGGTACGTAGGTAGAACGAAACTACTTACGGAAGTAACCACTCGTGGGTACTTAAAATGCTAAATAGTTAACTACTTATAAGTATCTATTTATAATATAGGTATTTATTATATTAATATAATTATATTAAACTTTATAAAAAAATAGTTTATAATAAGTTATATTTTATTAAGCATTTTTTTTAAATATTAATACTTAAATTAAAAACGCTTAATTATTATATATTACTTTAATTATAACTTCCGTATATAAAGCCGTGCTAATTTGTATATTAATTACTTTATTAATCTTCCGGGTTAAATAAATTTAAACTGCTAGTAAAATATGAAAAAAGGGTTTTGTTTTTATATTTACTATCCGGGAATTATATTATCTATTATTTCTATTATTAAAGCTGCCGGCAGCGACGTACTCTCTTTTTTTATTAAGTAAGATATATTTATCTTATTATGTTCGGGCTTTTTTTTTAAATTATTTTTGCTATATTCGGTTTTTAGTTTTTCGTCTTTTTTTTTCGGGTTCGACGTTTTTCCGTAATTTTATATAATACCTGGCCGGAAATGCCGTATCCCGGAAAACTTATAAAACCTATAAACGTTATTATACTCGTTTGTAACGGCTAGGCTAATTAACTAATTATTAAACTAAGTTATACGGTTTATATTAATAGTTGTATTACGGGATTTAAGTAATAAAGATAACTTAGTTACGTTTAGTAATACTAAGGGTATTTTAGGTAATTAAGTTATATTGCAAGTTGATATTATTTAAATTACGGAAATAATAAGCGTATATATATTTTTTCGTTTATTATAACTTAATACTACTTAGTTCGATCGTTACTAAGCAGTAATAAGGGGTATTTTATTATACTTACTAATATTTAGTTCTTTTTTTACTGAATATTTCCGATTACGTAATTTTATCGAGGTTCCTTTTTTATGTCTGGCCCGACCGTTTTTAAGGGCTTTTTTAATCGGGTCGTAATACGATTTTCCTTTTTTCTAAGATCTTACCTTTAAGATCGATTTTGGGTAAGTTTTTTTCTTTACTTTAACATATCCGGTCGTATTATTAAGTCGTTTTATTTAATTCTTTCCCTTACTATTCGTTGTAAAAACCCTTTTTTGATTTTTAACGAATTTAATTATGAAATTATGCCGTATTCCTTATATTTTAATAAAAATTAGAAATGCGAAATAATAGAACGTTTCCAAATATAAAGCTTACGTCCGACGTAAATACCCTTACGATAAAAACGGTATTCCTTTATCGTTTTTGAAAAACATTCGTACTGAAAATTAACGACTAAAAAAAGGAAACATTTATAAAAAAGCGCTTTTTAAAGTTACAAAAACATTATTAAAAAAAATAAAACGTTATTAACGGGAAATAAATAAAGCTATTATACGGTTAATCCGACTGCGTAAGCAAAAAGTTTTTTTTTCGTTTTAAAGGTATGAAAATGGTACAGCAGAAATTATAATCCTTAAAAAAACTAAAGGAGCAAAAGCAGTTAAAAACGGTAAACGCGTTAATTACCGCTTAAGCTTCTAGGCTGGATAGCTGGTCTATTTCTAAGATAACCGATTAGCCGTCCCTAGATAACGTAAACTGGAATTCCTTTAATTTTAACGCCTGCGGCGTTATTAATAAAAGTCCCTTAATAGGCGCTGGGCGCCAATAAGATTTTTTGCCGGTTCTTAGATATTTTCGGAATTTGAGTAATTTTTCAATTTAACCAGGTATTAAGTAAATCCTTTTTTTTTCGTATATTAAAAATCTTTTCTGCTTTATAAATCGGTATATTTTCTTTTATTTCTTTTTCGTATCCGGTATTAACCATAATAATATTTACTATTAATTCGAATAAAAAAATATAAAAATCTAAAATAAAATTTAACCTTAGGTAATAATTCCAGTTAATAATTGTTTTCTGAAATTTTCTTAATAATCCTATATAAGCCGATATATTTAAAATCGAGTTTTCTATTTAAGCGTTTAATTTTAATATTTTTAGTAATTAAATAAATTATTTTCTTTTCTAAAAAAATTAATCCTTTTACCCTTTTTTAGTTGTAATATTTATTTATTTATTTACGTAAAAATTAAAATTCTGTTTTTAATTCCTGGTATAATTATTTAAATTATTCTAAGGTAAAAATTGCCTTAATATTAATTAATCCTCCTTTTTATATTTTTCTATAAATATCTGGAATAAATTTAAAGTTAACAGTTATTAAGGTCGTCTTAACGTTATTATAATAACTAGTATTATAATATAATTATGTAATAACTAATTTTTTAACTTAATTATTTTATTTATAATTAATATAATATCGTAAGTATATCTTTAACGTTTAATTAATTCTTTCCGTTTATTTATCCGTTTAAGGTTTAAAGGCGTTTAATAACTGATAATTTAAACCAAATTATATTATTAAGCTCTGCCAAAATTTTAAAGTAAAAGTTATGCCTTTATTTGAAACAATTTCTAATAATAATCCGTATATATTAAAAATATGTTAAAAGAAAATATATACCATTTATTCGGCGTTTATATCTCTATTATAAAGTAGAAAATAAGAGAGTTTTATAAATCGATTAACGATTATAAAGATATTATCGTAATATATACCCATAATTAGGTTTTTTAATAAAGAAAATTTTGTATTAAAGTCGAATATAACTAAATCCTATAATTGCTTAGCAATTAATAATGGTTGTAATTTTCCGTATGGTTTATATTATTTAACCTTTATCTTAACGTAGATATTATATTGGTATATAATTCTTTATAGGGTTAATTTCATTTTAAGGAAATAATACGGCCGTTATAAACGTTTTAAGTCTTATAAATTCCTAGGTATTCGTATAGTTAATATTTATGTATTTTTCGTATCAGGTTTTCCTAATATTACTTTAATACATGGATTTTATTTGTTTTTTAGTTTTTAAATAAATTGTTATAATATTGTTATTTTTTTCTATATATATTTAATACGGACATTTTGATAATATTAATATGTTGTTATTATAAATATCTTTTTAATATTCTGTCGAAAATAATTTATTATATTTTTACTTTAAAGTTTTCTAGGTTTGGTCGTTCACTAAAAATATCTGTTTTACCGTTTTTTAATCCCTTACGATAAATAATAACGTAATTAAATTCTAAAAGATATTTTACGTAACGTAATTATCGTCCGATTAACTTTTTAATAATTATAAAATACGAAATATTTTTATAGTTTATATACACCTTTATCTGGTACTGATTTCCCTTAAGATAATATTTAAATTTCTTAAAAGCCTTAACGATAGCTAAAAATTCCTTATCGTAAATAAAGTAATTTAATTTATCATTATGTAATTTATAAAAATAAAAGGTAATAGTGTATAATTTTCCCTTATTATTTTACTAGCAAATTACTATTTTTAAAACGAAGTTTAAAACGTCGGTTTTAAATTTTATTAATTTATTCGGGTTATATATTATTAAAACGGGTTTACTAGTAAAAGCGTTCTTAAGCCGTTAAAAGGCCTTTTTTACGACTGGGGCCCATATGAAGCGTTAGTTTTTTTAGTAAGTTTCGTTAATAATATCGCGATTTTATTAAATATCGTATAAATCGTCGGTAGTAATTGGCTAATCTAAGGAATATTTGCTCCTTAGTAACGTTAATAGGTATTTTTTAATCCTTAATCGCAGTAATCTTTTTAAAATTTATTCTAATATATCCTAAGGTAATAATATATTCTAAATATTCGACTTTTTAAATATGAAAAATACTTTTTTCTAAGTTAATTAAAAGGTTAACGCCCTGTAAAGTTTATAAAATCTTATAAACGTATTTTGTATATTTTTTATTTTATTTTCAAGTAAATAAAGATATTATTAAAGTAATATATAATAAAAATGTTAAGGTACTTTTGAAATACGTAATTAATTATCTGTTAAAAGGTTACTGGTACGTTTGTAAGTTCGAAAGGTATAATAAAATATTTAAATAATCTATATTTCGTTTTAAAGGTTATTTTCTATTCGTTTCCTCGTTTAATTCGAATCTAGGTATACTTTTTTCGTAAGTTTAAGGCCGTAAACTATTTGGTATTTCGAAATCGATTTTTAATTTCGGTAATTAAAAGTTATGGTATTCTATTTTTAACAGTAATATCGCTAAGTTGTTAGTAATTAATAATAAATCGTAATTTCTCGTTTTTTCGTAAAACGAAAAATATTAGGTATTCGGCCGACGATTTAAAGCGTTATATATATTTTTTCCGTAATTTATCTTTTAAGTAATTGCGAAAAGCGTATAATTCTACCTTATTTAAGTTATAAATAAGATAAAAAGCGGTTATTTTGCCGCTCTTAAGAATTATTTCGTAATTTTATTTATTATATTATAGTAATTTCGTTTCGAGCTTTTTTCGAAAAAGTTTCTTATAATTATTGTATTATAATAGTACCTTTGTTATTTACTTTAGTAGTTTCTCGGGTTATGCTTATAAGTTATCGTTTATCTGCCGAAATTGTACTTTAAGGTTCGCGATAACGTGCCGTATTTTTTTGTTATATCCTTTATTTTAAATATATCTTATTTTTTTAGGTAGTAAATTTTCTATCGTATCTTTATACCTGTATTCGTCGTCCTTATCGATCGAATATTAAGATTTTAAATTTTCTTTATTTTTACTTATATTAGGAAATAAGCAGAAATTTACCTAATTAATTTCTTAATTAATTAAAGGGTTATACTAGTACAACTATAAATTTTTAAAGATTATATCGTATCCTGTTAGTAAAATAATATCGAAATTAATAGTTTATTCTTTTCTTTCGATGAAGGATTTAAAGTAATTAATTTCGCGTTTAATTTATCTGTTATTATAAGCGAATTTTTAATTTTCGGCATTCTTAATCTTATAAAGGTAACTTTTCTCTTTTTATGATAGTTTTAATTAATTTATTACTTCCAGATTAATATAATTAGCAGTAATCGCTTTATAGTCTATTATTGCGGTGTACAAGTTTTTTTTAATTCGTATTCGTATAGTAATAACGCCTTTGCCCGTAGTTTCGCTTATTGTATTTAAAGCCTTTTTAAGGTATGGTAATTTTTTTTTTTTTTTTTTTTTTTTTTTTTTTTTTTTTTTTTTTGCGTTTTCCTGCAGCTTTATTTTAAAAGGCGTCCCGATTTTAGAATCTGTAATAAGTTCTTAAATTCGGCCGTACGTTTTGCGTTTTGTTACTGAAGTTCTTTTATTTGTTGTTTTAAGCAAATTACTTGTTCTTAAAATTGCTTAATCCGTTATCGCATTTTTTGTCGTTCGTAAATTCGCCTTACAAACTCTTTTGCTTAACCGGCAAAAGCCCTAACCGCCCCCCCGCTTAATAACGCTAATTACGAACCGTTGCTTTTTTTCTATTAGGTTTTATGTTTTTTCTTATCCTTTAGTTTTTATTGATCTCTTTTAACGAAGCTTTTAATTTTTTACTTAATTGCTTTTTTTTCTTTTGAGTTTGTAATAAAAGTTAATTAAACGCTTAAGTTAGTAATAACCCGCTAGCAGTGTTTCTTTATCGTCTTTTAAACCAGCTTTTTTTTTGTTTAATAGTTGTATTATTTAAAATAAAAAAAAGGGTTTTCCTGTAGGTATAATTTTCTAGGTGGCTAGTTTTATAATGCTATTTGCTAATCGATTTCGTTTTTTTCCGCAAACGACCGTAAGTATTGGTACTATTATTAATCGTTCTTGTTGGCTTCTTTTTGTTTTTTAAAGTCGAACCTTTCCTGGTATATCCGGGTTATGCGTTAATAAATTGTTTCCTTTTATTTTTGATAAAATTTATATCGGGATTTTTTATAATAAATAGCGTAAATTCTTATATGTCGTCCCGTTTTTCCTAGGTAAAAGCCTTCGTTTTATCCGTGATGTTGTTTAAGTTATATCTTTATTTTTTTTTCGTTTTTTTGTCGCCGGGAGCTTCTTTATATTTTAAGGTGCAGTTTTTTCCATTTTTAATAATCTTGTAATTATTTTTGCATCGTTCGTTTTTGTTGTTATTTTTTTTACGGGGATTAAGTAAGTTGTCGATTAATTGCTTTCCGGGATAGTTCCTTGGCCTTTCTAAGTCCTTGCCGAGTTCCCTCCGATGGTTAATAGTTGTTCCGTATTCGGATTATGTTAATTAATTTTTGTTATTTTTTTTTTGTTCTGTTGTTATTTTTAGGATATAAGGGTCCAGTTACTTTGTCGAGGTTTTTTGGGTATTTTGTACCGGAAGGCCTTATATCCTATTTTACCGCAGTTATAACATTTAAACTGGGATTAATTTCGTCGTTAAATTATTTTAATTTTTATAGGACCTAATTAAGTCTCGTAAAAGTGAAAGGTATAGTACGTTTATTCCTTTTATTAGGTTTGTTAAACTTAGATTATAAGGTGTACTGGCCTTTTTCTTTATCGTTTTTCGAATTATCGATTATTAATTTTTACGGCTTTAGTAATATACTTATCTAAAGTGGTTAGCCGTTCGAATTTAATAATTTTGTTTTTAACGTCGTCCTTTAAGTTTTTATAAAACATGTTAATTAGGGTATCGTTTTTGCTATTTATTTATCCTACTTTAGCTATTAAGTTCCGGAATTTTATTACGTATTTAAACGTTGGGTTTTTTTGTTATAATTGTAACATCTTTTACGTAGTAATATGTTTCTTATTAGGGTTATCGAAATTAGCTTTTAGCTTTTTCTTGCAGTTGGCGTAATTAGCGAAAAGCTTTTTAGTAGATTTTTCCTTATCGTCCTTTATATTTTCTAGGTAATCCCTTATGGTTAATTTAAACTAATCGAATACGTTTCTCATAAGGAATGTTAAGACGGTAAAAATCCGATTTTCCGAATTGTTAAAAGTTAAAAATCGAAAATATATTCGTATTTAGATAAGGAAACTCTAGGTATTGCCTTTTTATCGTAGGGTTAAGGCTTTTTAACCTTGATTTTCGAAGTACTAAGGTTTTTCTTAGTTTGTTTTTTAAGTTGTTAAACCTTAGCCTTTAGTTCCTTAAGTTTATCTTAAAATTATTAGGTGCCATTTTTTTTTAAATATTAGGGGTTATTTTGATAATTCGGGGTATTATTTAAAGTTTGATAATATTATTAAATAAAAGCTTATAACGTATAACGGTTAAGTTAATTAATTAGTTATTAAACTAAGTTATACGGTTTATATTAGCAGTTATATTACGGGATTTAAGTAATAAAAATAACCTAATTATATCTGGTAATATTAAAGGTATTTTAAGTAATTAAGTTAGATTATAAGTTAATATTATTTAAATTACGGGAATAATAAGTATATATTTTTTTTTCGTTTATTATAGTTTAATATTGTTTAATTTAATCGTTATTAAGCAGTAATAAGGGGTGCTTTGTTATATTTATTAATGCTTAGTTCTCTTTTCACTGAGCACCTTTAAATACGTGATTTTATCGTGGTTCCCCCCTTTTATTTGGCTCGACCGTTCCTAAGGGCCTTCTTTAATCGGGTCGTAATATCGTTACATAATAAACGAACTTTATATTTTTAACTATTAACGTAATACGTTTATTATACATATAATATAAATTAGCGGTTATATACGATTAATACGTAAATTAATATGTATATTATTGACGTAAATATACTAGTAAAAAGCGTAATAAAGATAACCTTAATTGTTTTTTTTAAAGCTTTAATAACTAACGGCTGGAATTAGTAATCTTTTCCGTTAGTTAAATCTTGAATAATTTCGCGTACAAGGCGTTGAAATGGGGCCTTTGATATTAAAAAACTGGTGTCTTTTTAATATTTACGAATTTTTTAAAGTATAACGGCTTAAGTAAAAAAATAAAAAAAATAAAAAAAAAATGAGTTAAAAAATAATAATTAATGGGATTTGAAATACTTATTACCGGGCTTCTATCGTCTGCGTCTTTTAATTTTGCCGGTTATCTCTATATGGGTTTTTTTGGTTTTCGGCTTAACTTTGCCCTTGCTTTTAGCAGTACTTTTATCTTGGAGTAGGTATCTACCTCTAACGTTTTTAAATTAAGATTAATATATTAATTAGTACGCGGATTAGTACGTTAATTAATATAGGTATTAACTTATAAATTTTTATACGTACTATAATTGAAAAACTATTTATCGTAATTAAAAAACAATATTAAAATCGAAATTAATTAATTAAAATTAACCGGGAAGTATATTTGTTTAAAAATATAATCGCGTAAAAGTTTGCAATATCTTATATATAAGGTAAATAAAACGAGGTAAAGTTATTACGATAATTTAAGTAATTTATTTTAGACTTACTTTTTTTAATAATATAATATTAATATAAAATTTTATTATTTTTGTTACTTAATAATATATAAGTTAATTAATAATACGTTTATTTTTTGTTAATATACGTTTTCGAACGGGTCGTAATAATTTTTTAGGATTATTATAAATTTTTTGTTTCCGTATTTTCGCCGATTTAATCGTAACGTTTCCAGTTTTCGTTTGTTTTTTGGTACCTAAATTATTTAATGGTAGCGATAAATTAAGTTTTTGCTATACGGTAATCTTATCGTAAATTTGTTATTTTAGTAAAGAACTAATTATAATTAGGGTTATTTTACTATCGATTCGAGGTATAATAATTTAAAAAACGGGTTGAAAATTGTTAATATCGCCGATAACGGAAGCGGGATAAGTAACGTTTAAATCTTATTTTTCCGAAAGTTTTGTATAAAAAGTTTTTTCGATTTTTTTTATCGACGTTCCGTAATGTAGGTAAGTTAATTCGAAACGGTTATATAAATAAATTAACTTTATTTAATTTTACGTTTGTTTTATTAATACGGTAATAGTTTAAATATAAAGGTAATTACGGGTAAATATGGTTAGTTTAAAAAAAACGTTTTTATCTTATACCAAAATATAAAAATATTTTAATTAAGGGGTAAGTTTACGTATTAATTAACATATTAATTCCTATATTGAGAACTTATAATACTTACGTATTTTTAGGTAATAATCGACGATTTGTTCTTAAGGCTAACGGTTATCGGAAATTGATAAGTTTAAAAAGGTGCGTTATTAAAGGTTAACATAGGTATTATAGGGGGAAAAAAAAAGAGGTAGTATAAGAAAATATTTTTTAGGGAGTTCTAATGCTATTAATTATGATTTCTGATAAACTTCGATTAATACGTTATTTATTAAATAACTTCACTATGTTATTTATATATTTTTCGTAATAAAATTTGTAAATATTTTTAAAATAACGAATCGCTTTATTATAAAGAATATTATTTATAAATAATTAACTTAAAAACGCTTTTTATTTATTAAAATAACATTTTATTTTCGAATCCGATTAAAAATATAAAGTAGCGTAAGGATAAAATAATATTTGTTATTTTTAAAAGCTTTATCGATATAGCACTAATAAAATTCGGAATAATTTTAAACGGCTTAAAGTAATTTTTTAAAGTAAAGTTGTGAAGTATTAATAAAAATTCGATTTTATGAGTAAATTTTGTATTTGCGAAGATATTTTTTTATTATTTTAAACTTTGCAAAAGTATAATTATAATTCGTTTTTTTCGAAACGTTAAAAAAGGTCGTTAATAGTAAAAACGGCTTGTAAATGTTAATTAAATAATCGATAATATCCTAAATAATTTCCGTAATTTCGAAACTAGTTATTTATTTATAACGTATATAATTCTCAATTACAAGTCTTAATTAATAAACCTGAATAAGTATATATACGATAAGGCTTTAATAAGTCCTTAGGTTTCGAATAATTTACAATGGTTTTTAAATATTTAAAATACTTTTTTTTAAAAAGCAATTTATATATATTTAAACCGTTGCTAGCGTTTTATATTAAGATTAAGATATGTTGTCAGTTATTTAATTTAAATCGGCTATAAAATTAATACGAAAATTAATATGACGTTGTTAGCCGGATAATAAGGGTTAACGTATTTTTATTATAATACGATTAGCCGTATTAAGTTTAATTTGCTTGGTCTTAGTTATTTTTTTTCGGTTTTCTTTATTTCTAGGCCCGTTTAACTTTTTATTTTGATATTATTTGTAACTTTTAACCGTTTAAAAGATATTTATAGATATTTTATAAAGAATGCGAGAAATAATAGAAATAGTTTATTCTGTTTATTTATTCTTATTTTTGCTTATTTTTTCTTATGTATTTTTTTAATTCTTTTATATTAAAATTCGTTCCGCTATCCGTTGTAATCACTTGGATTTTTATATGGAGCTTGTATTTTTTTTAACGTTTTATATAACGCTTATATATTCGATTTTTATTTTTTATTTTCGTATAGCTAGATGTTAATTAGGACGTATTTAAATGTCCAGTTTTTATCGATAAAATGAATATATACGTTTTAAAAAACCTATGTTAGGTTAAGGGAAATCTAAACGTTTTATAGTTATCGAAACGTGAAATTCGAGAAGGAAATTTTGTAATTTTGACCGTACGATCTCCTTTACGTATTTTTCGTATTTGTTTTTAAGTCTACGAGATTTTAAAATATTATAAATAAGGTATATATGCCGGATCTAATTGATAAAGTGCGGATTTTCGATAAAATGGAAAGGTAGGTATAAGTTGGTTTATATTTTAATTATAAGACGGTTATTTTTAAATAAGATTTTAGCAGCGTAAAGTGAATATTATTAAAATTATAATTAGTACGATAATTAATATAACGATTAATACGTATTAAGATATTTTATTTATAATAGAACTTATAGCGGTTTGCGTTTTTTTATTTCGGAATAACTTTTTTTTCGTATAATTTATTGTTTATATAATTTTTTATCTTAATGGTGCTATTATTGTTTTTGTTCGATTTTGAATATATCCGGGTTTTATGATAAGATTTATAGATTATTATTAGCTGATTTATTTTAAAGTTTGCGTTATAAAGCCAGCTTTATTAATATTCAAACGTTCCATTAAAGATAAAAAGATTTTAAAAAAGTATTTCGCTTATATCGTTATCGAAAATAACTTTTTCTTAAAATTACGGCCGTTATATAAATTCCGTTTTAAACGTTTCGGTATTTTCCACCTTGTAAATATAATATATTAAAACGTTAAATCGTAAAAATACTTCGTATATTTTTTATACGTTATTTTAAAATGCTAAATTAGCCACTAGTTAGTTTAAGGATTTAGTTTTTTTAACGTATTTATTATTTAATTCGTTATTATTTAATTCGTTAATATCTTTTTTACCTTTTTAATTAAATTCGTTCTTTAATTTCTTAATATCCCTGTCCTAGCAATTTATTTCGTCGAATATATAATTATTTTTAAATTCGTCCCCGTTTTCGACATTCGGTTATTTCTTAAATTTAAATTCGCCTTTATTTTCGTTTTCGTTTTTGTCCTTATCGTAAAAAGTATTACCTAATTCCCGTAATTAACGTTCTATTTCGAAATTTCTTTAATTAATTCCGACCTATAATTTTTTTTTTCAGTTATAGCCTGGTTAAAAAAATCGATAAGAAGCGGTAATATGTTATAATAATAAGTTCGAATAATACGTAAATTATGTTACAAATTACGTTATTAAACGAAACCGTATATAATTAATATATTAAAAGTAAAAAATTAATACCAGCCGAAATATATAAATAAGATTAAACACTAAACGTTAAATATTATAAGCGGATTATTTATTTTCCGATTTATTTATAACGTTTATATTATTCCGGATTTTTCGAATAAATTTTAAAGATTATTACTATTTTAACTTTTTATTTTTTCCGAATCTTATATAACCGGAATACTTTTTTTTATAAATAAAACTATAATTTTATTACGTTACGTATTAAGCGATATTATAAAGGAAACCCCGGTTAACCGTATTAATATACGGTTTAATCGTTTTGTAAATTTATTTATTACTAGGATTATTATTATTATTATAACTATTATTAACATTAATAATTTTAATCTTTTAAAAAACGAAACTTTTATCTCGTAAATTCAAATAATAAAAATTATTAACTGCTTTTACGTTTAAATAAAATATTACTAAATAAAGGTAAGTTCTAGAGTAACGTACCACACAAGCGAACGGGACAGTCACGTAATACATAATATTAACAATATTTTAAAAATTTATAACTTTATCAAATCTTTATTTAATCTTACTAAATCTTATAATCTTATTTAATACGTTTATACTTACTTTTAGTAAAATTCCTAAAATTCTATACGACGGATTACGTAAGATATTACAAGATATATATTTTAGCCTTTAAATCGGACCCACCTTTCTAATATCTCTTAAAATAATTTTTTTAAAAATTGGAAAAAAAATTAAATAAATATATAATCGTTTTGAAAAGCCGTTTACAAAGTTTGACGTAATTATATATAATTTTCGTCGACTTATAAGTAAATATAAGAATTAACTTATTATTTAAATATATAGTTATAACTTTATTAAAAACAGTTAAATCTTAATGTAATTTTATAAACGCTTTATCCATACCATTATAAACCTATTTGTAAAGTTATATTAAATTATATAAAGGTTTCGTAAAGCTATAGCCGATTTATTAAATGTAGGTCCGAGTGTCCCGTTTGCTTGTTTGTCTCGTTCGCTTATGTATTACGTTAAAGTATTTACGGTCGTTAAGTATAAAAAAAATTAAAATAAAGATTTAATATTATTATTTTAAACCTGGAAGTAAGTTATATATTTTAAATTAATATATTAATTAATACGAATTTAATTTTAAAAAGATATAAAGTTACGCGAAATTAAGCGGTTTTAAAAATTATATATCCCGTTGATTCCATAACGCCTTTTTAAATTCGTAGTCCGGTAGATCTTCTTTAATATGCGACCGAAAAATAATTTTAAAATTTAGCGATTAATGTTAAAAGTATTACAAGAATCGGCAGAAAATAAATTAATTACGTTATTTATTAATAATAACTTATATACGATTTATAAAAAAAAAGTTATGATTTACTAGAAAGATTTCCGTTTAGTTAACCAAATTTATAAGCAGATAAGCTTAGGTTTTTTTCTTAATATTACATAATAAGTATTAAGTATTTCTTTAAGGGAAAAAATTTACACGAAGTTTAGCCGAAATTTTTTTTTTTTAAATAGGTCAAATGTATATACACCTACCTAACTTTTTTCAATTCAGCAATTAAGTACTAAATTTTTTTTTAGCATATCTTTATTAAATAATAAAGTATTTACTTGATTTCTTTATATCTTTAATCGTATTAATAATACGATGTTAATTTTGATATTTATAATTAAATTAAGGTAAATGTTATATTAAATATAATATTTATTTTTTACATTATGGTTATTAATTAAAAATATAAATATATTATATTTAACATAATATCGGCTTCCGGAAAAAATGGTAATAAACTTTTTCGTAAACGTCGTAAACTTAACGACGCGTTTTTAAGTATTAAGCATATTACAAAAACGCAAAAACGTAACGAAAAATTTCTTCGCGAAAATCCCAATAAAAAGGCCGTAAAAAATACTTAGTAAATATTACGAACGAAAGTCCGCCGTAATAAAATGGCTTAAAATAAAAAGTATCCCGAACCGAATTTTATTATTTAAAATAAGGCTTACCGCAATATTATTAATGCCGCTAATAATTTATTATAAATTTTGCTTTTAATAACGTATTAATTTCCGTATTAATTATTTTTAATCGTTTTTAAAATAAATATTTTAAATAATTTAAAATTTAATATAATATCGACTTTAAATTACGTTTTAGTATAATAAAAGCGGCTATAGGCGATTTAGATTAGTTATCTTAAAAATTTTTTAATTTAAATAATAATTTTTTATAAACGTCCGTTAACAAAGAATAGAAATTTATTCCCAAAAAAACCCTATTGGAAAACGAATAAATCGCCTTATTACAATAGGATAATACAGCCTGCTATTACTTTTATTTCCAAAAGTTCGAAAATAAATTAACGTTAGTAATTAATAATACGGCATATGCTATGGCCGAAAAATTTCCTAAGCCGTTAAAATTTATTTCGGGATAAATTTAACGTTATATTATTAAATATTGAAAAAATAATTTTTTTTTTTTTATTTTTCAAATTTTTTATCCTTTATTTTAATATATATTAACTAATATTTTTTAAATATTTAGTTATAAGTTTAATCTTAATTTATATTGTAATTTATTACCGTTATATGCGAAATATTTTGCCTGAATAATTATTAACGTAATTATAAAATATGTTAAACGGCAGGCGTTTTCGTTAAAATATAAGAATTATAATATTTTAACTAAGTAACGGAAAACGGTAAATTAATTAATACTTAAATTAATACGTTTATTTGTTACTAATTTAGTTTTATAATATTAATTATATTATGTTTATATTTATTAGGTTAAATTTTTCTAAAAGTTTTTATAAACCTTGTATTATAAGGCCCGATAAAACTTTTATTACTTACGTAATAGGAATTTAATACCCGAGATTAAGCTAAGTATTTTTAAATTTTTCCGTAGCGAAAAAAAAAGTTTTTTGGGCTACTCCGATTTTTTATTATTTTTGTAATTTTGTTAATATTCGTTTCTTAATAACGGATAACGAAAAAAAGTTTTTAAGTAATTTCATTAAATGTTAATTTTTTAATATTTAAACTTAAAAAAAATTATTTCCGTAAATAACGGATAAATTTAAATTACGCTTCCGGTTTTATAAATTCCGGTAAACTAATTATAATTTTTTTTAATGTATTCATTTTTATATTAATTTTTTTTTTACCCTAGTTCGAAATATAGATTTCGTTATTTCTGTTATTTTTTAAAAATACGGTCGTATTTTTAATTTACGGTTACCGGAATATAAAAAAAAGTAATTTCATTCGGTTACAATACCCGCAAATTTCGTAAATTTTAATCGCTTTATCTTTCCGGCACGGTTTAGCTTTAAAATAATACGGTAACGCGATAACTCGAAAAAACCGTTTTTCGTTCGGCTTTTAAACGAAAAATAAAATTGGCAATAATATTAATATATATCCTTAAAGCTTTTACAATTACCCTTAAAACGTTTATAAATAACTTTCTTCCAAACATATATTCGTTTAGCTTATAAAATATAATAAATTAAATAATTTAATTAAATTAAAAAATTCGTTACTAATTTTATTTAATTTATAAGGTAAAATAATTAATGCGTAAATTAATACGTTTTTAATAACAATTTTGTATTTAATGCAAATACGATTTTTTATTTTTTATATTTTAACGTTATCATAATTTTTACCCAATAGGTACCTATAGGTGGTTAGACGAAAGGGGCGAAGTGTAGAATCCAGACTTCGCCAGGTAAGAGTCAGATTTTACTTATGTAGGGACCAGACATAGGCGTCGCTGTCACGGTAACTAAATCATTGACACAATCCCAGTTGAGTGGCATATTTACAGGAAAATGTATTCTTGACTACTAGGTACGTATGACGCCAGAATCATGATTGGGCACCAATAGTATTGCAAGGGGCGAAGAACTAGAAGACCCCTCAAAATCCCCGGGCTGTGTCTGTAGCAAATAGAGGCACCATTTCCTCGATTCAGCCGACGCAATCCAGCATTTGATGCATCATATCTGGGATCCCGGGATGGCTGTACGATAGCCAAGCTCTGCGCCACACTCGCAGTGACTTCACAGCTCACCGCCACCGTCACCTTACCGGGCGTGAGCTCCAGGCAGCACTGAATATAATAACAGAGCGACAAGGTGGTCTTTGCAGATTTCAAAGATATAATCGCTATTAAAAGGAACATACATCAGGAAGTTAATATGCTAATAGTCCTAAGTCGATCCCATCTCTAATTTAGTTGCCCCTAATAACAACATCCAAGAGTGGCACGACGCGAATTACAGACGGCTATACCGTCATCCAGAATGTCGCTGTGTTATGACGAGGCTGCCATTGCAAAAAAGAACGGCGATATTAATGAAGAAGAGTATTATCACCATATACTCAAACACTTAACCGGCGAAACCCACGCACGCGACATCGAGTATGCCACGAAAGACGATTATAGACTCCGCAGATGGGACCCATTCGGCTACTCAGTTCAGTGTGTATCCAAGGAGATGGAACACGTCGAAGGTAAGCAAGCCACGAACAGCCTTCATTTGGGATGACTTCATATTCATGCACTCGTACTAATTACCCCGTAGAAGCAACCCAATTCGAAGAAATCTTCAAGGCTTATCGCACCGGCACAGTCGAAGACGTCATAGCCCAACACGACAAATTGAACGAGAAACACGCCAAATACGCCCGCAGGCTCTTAGCCATGCGCGCTTTGCTGGATAGACGAGCCGACGTACTACGGTTCTGCCTCGGCCGGGGCGGCTTCGAGTACGATGACAAGTTCAGGGAAGAATCTTATTCGGTGGAAGATCCAGAGACCTTCGCGGTGCTAGAGGAATCGGAGTTCCGCAGGCTTTACCCCCGGAAGCAACCCCCTTGGGTGGCTTTCGACGTTGGTGGTGCTCACCCCGTGGACTGGTAATGGATGAATAGGGGAACGCGAGGGGCCAACAGTTTGATTCGAAGTGAAAAAGTATGGTTGTTCGATTGGTATTGAACTCCACTTTGGGTACACATACGGCCTGATGACAGGACATTTGCAACGCAGTCAAACCGCATTGTATGCGCCGATGTTGTTACAGGCGCACTTTGAAATCGATTCAACCAACCCGACCTACATTTATAAGTGATGTCGTTCCCCCATCCTCCCTCTCCTTTACCCTTCTTAGCATCACTTCACCGCCAACCCTCGATGACGGCATCCAACTCATTTAACCCACTTCAAGACCGTCAAGAAACCTCTCATCCTGCCACACTCGCTAGGGAGCAGCTGCACAGCTCTTAAGGGCTTGAATTGGCTATGAAAAAGCTAGGAAGCGGCGATCCCACTAGGTGTGGGCGATCCACTGATATAGGGCTCTTAGCTCGGGAGAGGAATAACGATCTTCCGGGAGCCCCTTGCAATAGGGGGCCCCTTTTCCGTAGCACATCCGTACTCCCGCAGGCTCCTTTCTTCATCACGATGTAAAATCTTGCCTCATGCGCTTTTCGGATTACCGCCAGCGTGGGGGGCTTTAGTGGTAGCTGGAATACTCATTTACAAGATGCTCAGTCTATCTTACAACTATCTCTTGCCTCCTCTGCAGTCTTATCCGGGCCCTGTTCTAGTAAGTAGGTGTCGGGTTACTTTCCGGCACTCATGATCCGTCTTGAAATAGGGGTACCCGTCGCGACCGTTGCGGATAGGTCACTCACGAGACGTGGCTCAGACCTCACTACGTCATTAACCGGTATGGACACTCATGGTGCACTTGAGAAAGTTCAAGCAAGGGGCTGTATATCTCCAGCTCTGCTAGCCAGCGGAACCTTTACTAGCTCGATCTCCTTTTAGTAGGCTTCGATAGTGGACCAAGGTTATTTCGGTGCTTCAGTGGCTATGATTCATCCTATTGAACTTTGAGTGTACCATAAAGTGGCGTAGCCTCCCGCCCGAAGTTGATAATTGCCGCAGGCACACGTATAAATAAGGTTTGAGATGGTAAGAAGTTCATCAGGCGCGGCAATGTGTAGATTCGCTGTGTTCGTTGACATATAGTATGAACTTCACTGCTTGATCTTCCCAATAGAGTTTCCCTACGCGGCCTTATTGAGATACGCTCGATCCAAAATGTCCTGTCAAACCAGTCCATCCATGCTGCCTCTTCTCCATCCTCCCCATCGTCCCCAAGCCGACTTTGACCACTAACTAGATACTGCACCCTCATATTACGTCTTTCTTACCATCTCAGGTCCCCCATTCTCTCTTGAATGTTTTCACACGTATTATCGTCACGCGCGTGTCTCACAAAGAATAGCCCAGCTTCAAGAGTTCCACCTCTTTCCCATGCTCCCCAAGGAGCTCATGTTGACTCTCTGGAACACGCCTTCGAGGCACCGGGACCACGCGTCCAATCCTTCGGCGTAACGCAAGTCTCCGCCGGGAAGCCGGCGTGCGACAGAGCGGCTGTAGATACGAAAGTATGCGACGCAGGGTCTTACAGCCGCCTGGGCTAGAAGAATGAGTGAACTGCGTCTCTTTGATGGACGCATGGCTCTCATAGCACCCTGCGTGAAACCTTCGCTGGGCGTGACATCTAGGCAAGCAAACCTCTATATGTACATGGACAGCTACGGACTGCTGAGTGCCTGCCCGGAGTTGCGCACCGCGGCGCTGGAGCTTGCGAAGACCGCCTCGGGAACAGCCATCCGTTCCTCGACATGCCTATGTGGGTGGGTAGCGACCGCGTGATTCGTCCGATGGCTGTCCATGTCGCTCACGACATTATTTGCCTGCGGCCGACCTGGACGTATCAAAAATCACGGACGCACTCCGAGGCTCGGGGGTACCATCTGGGCCTCTCGCAACTCCGGGTTGGTGTGCCGAATGTCACCAGGCTCGCCATTGAATATCACCCGACAATGATGGGTGGAGTGTATTTCCCTCGATTCCTGCTTGAAATGCTGGCCCACCCGAAACGCGTGACCTTCGTCATGGCGGATTAGCTCCCAACGGATGATTGGGCGAAGATCACGCAGAACGACGGTAGCGACGGTAGCTGGATTCCGAGCGGCGAAGGAGCGCCTGGATAAGGAGAGATTTGAGACTAACTGGGAACTCGACGGCCACTTCAAAGGGGAATTCTACTGATCGATTACAGTGTGAAGCTGCGGGAGGGTTGGACCTCGAATACTGAAGCGCAACCCGAAAGCCTGTGTCCGTCTGGGATCCCAAGAAGTTTTACAAGGTCATACCTGGCGACAGATCTTCGCAGTCGACGGCTTTCGTGGTGGCGGCATCGTCAACGTTCTCATCTACTTGGGACGTGCTGCGCTTTGACGGGAGCACACCTACATCCCTCACGGTCTTTGGACATGATGGCGAGATTATCTCACGCCCGACTTTAATGGAACCGTCGGATGCTACCTCTACATTTTGGCATGCATTTATTGGCTTGGCGAGGAGTCAGGCAGGGAGTTGTGAGCAACGTTGCTCGACCCACGATGGGTCGGGCCGCAGCCCTGGAAAAGGGTTATGTCGTTTCAGAAAAGGGTAGGCGTCAAGAGGCGTGGGAAACGAGCGTTCTACGGATATCTGATATTTGATGGTGGAAATGGTGGTTCGAAATGATTGACTCCGAGGTCGTGGTGACAAGCGACACTGGCTTTGGACTTGGATTTTTCATTTGATCAATTTGTTTCTCCTTCTCATACAGAGATCAATTTACACATTTCATACCGTCTCTGTCTTTGCCTCTCATCTAGACTTGGTGCGTTCAGGCTGTTAGCCAGATTCGATGATCAGCTTCCTTGGAGTTCCTACGTCATCTCTGCAATATATTAAGCTTCCGTAGACTTCGCGTACTCCTTTCGTGCCTGGTATATAGCATCGATAAGCATGGCGACGTGGCCGGCGTCTTTCCGGAGGATGGTGATTTGCTGCAAGATTGCGTCTTCGCATGCCATTCTCTTCTCAATTGCGAGGGCCAGATCTTGAAGCTTCTCGGACTTCAAAGCGGTCCTATAGGGAGCGAAGGACTGTCAGCTGTACCCCGTGTATCTGAGGTGCGCGTGGAGTTTAGCCATGGCTTACAGGTTCTCGCACTGAGCTTGATGGTCTTCCTCACTGCGGGCCTTGATCATGGCAAGTTTCTTCTCGTAGTCACTAGCGATCTTCTCCCGGCCTTCTTCACGCTGAGTCTGGTGTTTTCCCTATCCAAAGGTAGAACCGTTAGTCTCGGGACACAACGGGCTTCCAGCGATGCAGCTGGGGCTACCGTACAATCTTCTTGACGACTTGAACGCAGTCGGGAACCGACTTGGCGTCGAAGCTATTATCTGTGGAATGAACTTCGCTGGGCGAAGCGTTTCTACGGGCTGCGGCCATGACACAGAGGACTTCCCGAGGATGGCTTTTGGGATATGAACGGGTATACCTGAATCTCCACGTGTTTTAACGATTATGGTATTTTCTGGCGATATAGGTGCCCTTAGATGTAGTGGTTAATCTTTGCGAAGGAGATGAGAGAAAGAAGCCTGCGATGACTGAATTGAACAAGGAGCCTGGATCATGATATGGTACTTGCAAGAAAATGCAACTATCCAGTTATGCATGCCAACATATGTAAGTAGGTAGAGACATATCTGCGTTGCAACTTCCATATTGGCAACGCCATCACACCGGTACATATTATAATCGCGCCAAGGCGCTCCTGCTTCCTGCATCATGACAGGATTATAGGGAGTTTGGTTGACACCTGGCCAGCAGGTGGTGTCCCCTTTGATACGATAGTTCTACGCTCTACACGCACTAGCCACCAACAAACGCCCACATAGCTTGGCATGCTTATCGATCTTATCGAGCGCCCCACCAAAAAAGTCGCTGCACTCCCAAGTATCGAATCGAATCTCGTACATAATATTTTACATGCCCTTCGATTAATTGTCCACCCACCTCCGTCTCCCGTCCTCAGCGCTGTATCCATTGCCGTAGAACTCATACGGTCGCAATGGGTCTCTCAGGCCCGAAAAAGTACTTCACGCCCTCCTGATCCGTATACTGCGGGGAGTGCTAACATACAAGCTGTAGTCGTCGCAAGCTCGCTCACGATCCGAACAACACCAAATGGAGCCGCAACGAGACTACCTTCGGCCATAGAATCCTACGTGCCCAAGGATGGGAGCCGGGAAACGTCTTAGGCGCCAAGGACGCTGGATATGCTGGACTTCATAGCGCAGCAAGCTCTGCGCCAATAAAGGTGGTCCTGAAAGATGATACTCTGGGTTTGGGTGCGAAGGTGCGCCAGAAGCAGAGCACAGAATGTACCGGTCTAGATGGCTTCAAGGACCTTCTGGGAAGACTGAACGGAAAATCCGATGATACGATCGAGAAGGAGCGAAAGTTACGGTCGGACATCAAGACGAGCCTGTACGTCGAGAGGAGATATGGTCTCATGAGATTCGTCAGCGGAGGACTACTGGTCGGAGACCAGATGCAGGCGTTAGTCAGCACTGATCCTACGACATTGGACCGAGAGAGCACGCAGAATTCGACGTCGGAGTCCGTGGAAGAGGGGCAGGAGCCGTCCAAAAAGGCGAAGAAGGAAAAGAAGTCCAAGAAGCGGAAAGCGGAGGAGGCAGAGCTAGCAGACGGTTCGCACGCCCCTCAGGAGAAGAAGCGAAAGAAGCGAGCGAAGGACGAAGGTGCGCAGGATGACTCAACGGAAGAGTCCAAACAGAAAGATTCTTCTAAGGAACGGAAGAAATCAAAGAAGTGCAAGGAGTCTAGTGGAGGCGAAGGTGACGGTTCCAAGTCGAAGCAGAAGAAGGACAGAAAAAGCAAGAGCTCGAAAGACAAAGCTAGTGCAGCATCGGACTCCGACGCCGAAGACAAGGAAACTTCCGCTTCAGGCGACAGTACTAGCAAGGAAAAGCAGGATAAGAAGAAGAGGAAGAAGGGAAAGAAAGAAAAGAAAATCGCAAAGTTACAGTCGGTCGGGGGAGCCATGTCGACGGAAACAGCTACTCCAAACATTAGTCCGCAGGAGAGCGGATCGTCAACTCCCGTGGGAACAGGTACCTCCACACCACAAGTGGTTGGTAGCCGACACCACGTACGAGGACGATATATCGCGTCGAAACGGTTAGCACTCGCAGACATGCAGGCTTTAAATCAGGTAAGATCCAGCGCGGCCTACCATTGTGCGCAGTTAACTGACGACTTTACCTACAGATATTCATGGTCAAGCCTGTCTAAAACTTCTTAGGAAAAGATAATACGTCCACGTCCATACTATACAACATGACCATGTTAGAACTAAAGTAATATCGAAAGAACATTATAAGATCAGGCCGCATTTTGAGGTATGTGTAGAGTAGTATTGGCTATCACCGATTAAAATGGTTAAAGGAACGATGTGTTATAGGAAGATGCTTATTGGAAGCATCTTGCGCCATATGCCGTATGCTGTATCCAGTATATGCCTTGGCTGACTGCAATATGCCGCAGTGTCAGCCTATCAGTTCGAGTCCGCCTTGTGGCAGCTGGGGAACAGGAGGCGTCCTGTTTATGTCCCGCCAACCCTTTACCTCTACCTTCACGGTGGAAACGAAAGAGGCAGGCGGCGAGCGTATGATACTTAAGGACTTTTGGTGCTGAATATCCGGCCCTTCTGGACTAAGCACCAGGCGCCGGGCGTAGCAATTGGCAACCCTATGCTCTCAAATATGCCCAATCTGCCATCCGGCCATTTCCACTGGCATCAGTACATTCCGATTCGCAAATGCCAATACGCCTGCGGATAACTGAGGATATGCTGCCGCTTAGCAGACGAGGAACCAAAGTGTCTCTGGCACCGCGAACAATCGTGGGCATGGCTGCCTGAGGTTTGTAGATGCTGTTGGAAAGCCGCCTGGGCTGAGAAATACCGATCACATGGTCCGCAGTGCTCCATGTCAAGCGATAGCTTATCACCCAAGTCTGATAATCGCCGTGAGTTGTTTCTTGTGGGGGCTCTATGTGTAGCATCGAAAATTAACATTCAGGTACTCTAAGGCTATGCCAAGCTATTTACGTAATTAATTTGATGAAAAGTCTTCGCTGAGCAATATGTGATTAAGCATTATCTGACAATAAAGGAACTAGAATACAACGATAAGTGTCCGACGGTGTCGAAAGCTGTGTTCTTACACTATGGCAAGTTCTATTGACTTCCTGCTGGCCAGAAAAAGGCGTTGCTCTTCAAGACCCATCAGGTTGTAGATATAGCATCCTCCGACAAACGTATATACGCCCCTGTGAGGCCGTATGGCAAAGGGAATCGTACCGCCGGGAAAGATACACACGAGATCACCGAGCTCAAGGGCCTCGACTCTTGTCACGCTCAAGAATGGATCAGTATATAGGATATATTGACAGACCTAAAGAAAGGAAGAAAACGAGCGGTGAAGGCTTTTCTGAGAGCCCTTTTTATATGGGAGCTAGTGGGCGCTTAGGGCCCGCTCCATAGACTAACCGGAAAGGGTCCTTTCTGCGACAACTCTCTCGGCAATGCCAATGTCCCCCGATGACACTACGAACGGGTGCTTGTTTTCGAGGCTCCACGGCGTAAACCGCGTGAAAGCGTCGATCTCGCTCCGAACCGCATCCCGCTGTCCTTCGGCAATATCGGACATGTTAACATGGCCAAGAAGCACATCGTAGCAAAAGTGCTGCGTTACCCGTAGGTCGTCCTCGGGATGGAAGAGGCAGTGCTTCCAAGCCGCTAGGGCCTCGTCGGGTGCTCGATATCTTTGCTCCAGGAGAGGCGAACCTAGGATTTTGTGCTCCCATCGCCGAAACAATCCAGCCAGGAACCGGCTACCTTCTGGCGCCGGATCCTGGGAGCCATGCAAGGACTCCCAGGTGATTTCATCCCCCAACAAGGCGATCTCGCCGAGGACTACGCCGCGGATAAAGAGCGTGCGTTTGTCTTCGGAAAATCTGAACTCGGCCAACGGAGCATCTCCGTACGCGTCTTCGTCCATTCGCGACAATAGGATCGGGGTCAGAGTACAGTGCGGGTGCTTGTCCCACGTTGGTACCCATGACGGCTTACCGGTGAAGCTACCAGTTGTGGACTCGATCCAGTCTACCCCATAGGCAGCTAGTATGTCGAGCGATCGCCGTTGCGTGATGAGGAAGACGGCCAGGTCGCGAAATATGTCGGCGGCACTCCTCCGGTACTCGACAGAGAGCCCAGTTGCCGCCAAAGCATCGAATGCACCAGGTACCAATCCGAGTATGGCGAAAAGCCGGTCCCTAGGGTCTGTACACTGAAAGTTCCCGCCCAATTCGAAAAGTAACCTCGCAATGCGGGCAGCAATCTGGTTAGCGGCGAGGATCTCATCTTTCCAGTTGTGGTAGAGGTGGAGACATGTCTGAAGTGTGACGACGTTGCTCAGAAAGTATTCCAACCAGTCTATTGCCATCCAAGTAAGCCGCATCGCCGGCAGTGATCTCATCAATCCGTGGAGGAAGACCAGCCACGGAAGTGATGCACGACCGCAGGCGATATGGGCCTTGAGGTTGACCGCGGACTCCTGAATGATCCATATGCGCTTGAACCATGGCAGGCAAACGAAGCCAAGAATGCTGAAAGTCCACTCTACTGGGTCGACAGCTTCTTCTTCCGCATCATCTCGTTCTCGGCGAGCGACTCTGAAAGCCCACCCTCCTGGGTCGACAGCTTCTTCTTCCGCATCGTCTCGTTCTCGGCGAGCGACTCTGTCTAGTTGTGTGAATATTTGCTCAGCCGCCATGGATCCCCCAAAAGGCGGGTTGGTGCAGTCTTCGCCTACCCATATGACGACCTTGGTTGCATACTTATAGATATCCCGCATTCGCATGACCTGCTCGTTGCGCTCGGCTATATCCGTCTGATTGATGCATATGGCGTCAACCCAAAGCGTTCGCCTCGTGTCCTCCCGGCGGAGGTAACGAAGTGCAAGGTGCAGATTGGTCGTCACGGGGAAACGGATACCATCGAGGGTGATCGGCACCGTTACGTTGGGATCGCCCCAAACGTACGACAAGGCTTCGTACTCCGGCCGCTCGTCCAGGTTGACGTACTGCAGCTTGCATTGGACCGGTTCGTCGATGCTTCCTGGTTCCACTGAGACCACCCGCATCAGCGAGCTTCCCGTGACTAGGCTCCGATAAGGGAACGATTCTCCAAAGGACTCCATTGGACTGCAGCAAGAAGATCGGCACACATGCCGCGTCCTCAAAGCTCAGGGCATTTATCATCGAGACGGACACTGACACGGCGGGTGGCCGAAAGTTCGGACGCCTGAACAGAATGCCTAGCCTCGGACCCCGCCCAATGAATACACCAAGTAACGAATTGCCTTATCAAGATCAGGCCCTATGTTTAAGATGTGGCTGCGCCTACGGCGCAGTCAAGGCTTAGGCTTTAGACTAAAAGTACTGTAATTTCGGGGCTAACTCAATTTCAAAACTCTGTCAACAGTCACAGTGATCGAATGCAGGAAACCCTTTATATCTATGTAAGCGGGCTCGTGACGTTCTCGGCGATGGTTGGAGCAGGAAAGCGCTTGCCTCCAACAGTCTGTTAACCCACTGCTACCCTGCCGTGTACTAGCCCGCTATCATCCGTCAGACCCCGAGTTTCTGAAGAGCGCTTCCTATGTTTAGTACGATGTAGGCTTCGCATTGGCTAGAGCATAATAGTGTACAAGGGCTATGCCAATGGACCATCTTAAAATAGACTTGCCATATGATAATTCCCGGCGTGGATTGGTAGTAGTGGTGATGGTGTTCTTCAGTTACTCCCCTTTTCGGCGTGCGCAGGCTCTGGAGTATCAGGGTGTAACTATCTAGCAGCGACCAATTGCGTACGGACTCCTGGCGCGGATTAGAGATGAATTTTCGGCCTCCATTCGATGCCTGTTGGTCTGCTCCGTGACGAGGATCTCTCGGCGAACCACAGTCAGCGGTGAATGCTGATCAGCCAGCGCCGGTCGCAACTTAGCGGCCGACGGCGGCCAAGGATCGTGCGGTACGACGCGGGCAGAAGCGATGGGAGCTGGTGGTTCGTCGCGTGGGACCGCGTGGGCGCGGCCGTCATTCTCGTGCTCCAGCAGCCAGATGGAGAATGGAGGTGACTTAGCGAAAGTTATCGGTTCGACGGGGCTGTGACGGGGGGCACGACGCGAATACTCGACTGTATCTTCCTGTTCCGCCTCCATGTCGAGAATCGCTAGCCGTCTTGGGTATAGATGTGGTCTAGAAAGCCGAGGGCAGTTGTTTTCGCAAACCGACGCGACGATGTCGAGACAGATAGGCTGAACCCCGTGCTTTCGCCTGTCCCGCTCCGAGGCCTCGGCTGGGCGGCGGGACGTCGCTGCGATCGGCTATGGTGTGACCTCTTGTTCCGTTACCCCACGGAGAATCCAAGGATTCATATACAGGGTGGACCGAAAAATCCGGTATTGCTGCCTACGATTCAATAGGAACGGAGAATGCCATTAGCCCATAGGAGAGTCGACGGCCCGGACGGGCCGTTCCGTACCAGGCACGGCACTCCCCCATGATAAACCAGCGTCGCAACAAACTCGTCATGGGAGCAGGAAGCCCACTCTGGCGCGCACAAGTCTCCACGAAGTCCTCGTCACCGTGGAGCCTAGGATATCACGCCACATGTCTCACGCTTTGCGATGCGTGTTGCGCGCGAAGCAACTGCGGCCACTCTGCTGCAACCAATAGTATGCGCTCAAGGTGCGCGGATCCTCTAGCCACCAACAGACGATGCGGATAGGATCAGGCTGCCTCTTGGTGCTGACTTTTCTCTTAAGTTTTTCTTGTAGCTCTCAGCCAAGATAGCTGCCGCGAAAGGACCAAACTTGGCGTCATTACTGGGCTCACGGGTGCCGGCACCTTTACTGCCATGTACAATGCGTCTCCTGGAACGTAACGGCGCTAGTGAGATCCGCCTGACCAAGTTCTTTGTCGACGATGCTCCCGGGTATGCGCTGCTTTCCCACACATGTGGTACAGAAGAGGAGAAGGTCATCTTTAAAGACTTGATGGACGGTACAGGCAAGAACGAACTCGGCTACGACAAGATCCGGTTCTGCGAGATCAAGCCTGGCGCGACGGTTTGCAGTTCTTTTGGGTGGATACTTATTGCATCGACAAGCCGAACAACACCGAACTTCAGAAGGCTATCAACTCTATGTTTCGCTGGCACCGTGATGCAACCAAATGCTACGCCTATCTCGCGGATGTCTCGACCCCTACCTTCGACGTTGACGACAAGTCCAGCCAGCCACCCTGGGAATCGGCTTTTTGGAAGAGCAGGTGGTTCACCTGTGGATGGACCCTTCAAGAGCTTATTGCTCCGCATAGAGGCTTCCGTAAAGCAGAATAAGGGCTGCTAATCCACCCAATCCACTCCTCCTAACATGGAAGTCCGGATGCTTTGTCACATTACCGCAAACTATCCGGAATTTTCTGATTTCCTCCTACATCTGAACCTCTAGTACTTAACGAGACGACAGAGGACAGGATTCGGGAGCGAATGGGATAGTGAGGAGAGGGACCTTTCACCTAAAGAGAGTAAGGGAAAAGTTGGAGTAGCCAAAGACAGCGGCGTCAGGCAATCATTATCCTTTGCTTCGATCTCTGCGCCTTCCAAGCAACAGCCTGACAACGGTCTCTCTCCCGTTCTCAGCGGCAAAAGATAGCGGTGTCTGGCCGTTCTCATCCTTCGCCTCGATATCGGCGCCCTTCTCAAGCAGTAACTTAGTAACAACTTCGTGCCTGTTCCCAGCAGCAAAAAACAGCGGCGTCCGGCCGTTCTTATCCTTCGCCTCGATAACGGCGCCTCCCTCGAGCAGCAGCCTAACAATCGTCTCGCGCCCGTTCGATGTGGCATAGAATAGAGGCGTCCAGCCAATCTCAAGTGTATTAAGTTTCACCTCAGTCTTAGCGCCTCTCTCGAGCAGCAGCTTAACGACGGCCTCGTACCCGTTTCATATAGCACAAATTAACGGCGTCCGGCCGTCCTTATCCTTCGCCTCGATATCAGCGCCTATCTCAAGCAGCAGCTTGGCAATAACCTCGCGCCCATTCCCAGC
>QJNZ01000335.1:0-94261 GCA_004155055.1 Monosporascus sp. CRB-8-3 | reverse complement strand
ATCAGGCCCTGTTTTAAAGGTTTTTGTTGTTTTTATGGGTCTTTTGTGGGTCGGTACTTAAAGTACAAGCCCTAGCCACAGCTGCGCCGCAGGCGCAGCCATACAACCTCAAAAACAGGGCCTGATTTTAATGAGGCAACTTAGGTTACCGTTTTTTTAAATAGCGCCAGCCTAGAGGAGCTAACTAATTAGGGCTTTAGCTCCGCCACCGTGTCGGCGATAATTAAGGGGTAGCTGGTAAAACCAGTTACGATTAAGGGCGTTAGGAATTAATTAATTAATCGGGTATATTTTACCGTTAATTACCGTATTACATAACTCGCATTACGTTTTTCCGGCCTTTAGCTAAAAAAGGACGGTTTTTAAAAGGTACTCCCCGGTTACGTTTATATAAAACCATTTGTATACATATATATAGTAAACGGATCAGCTTGTATGTATATAGCTAGATACCACAATAGCACTTTACCTTGTATTATATCTTTATTTTTTAAAATAAATATTTAAATAATCGGAAATTAAGTTTTAATTATTTTTAAAAGTTCGTATTAATAATTTGTTACTTTTAATATTACCTTGTTACTAAATTAAATGGAAATATAATTAGGATAATATTATTATACAGAATAAGGAAAAATTTATTTCGAAATATTTAAAAATAATACGGGTTATTATAAAATATTTATTTTAATAATTAAATAATTTATCGGTTTCGTTAAATTTGTAAGAACAAAAGTTAAAATCTTTTAATTTATATATAATTTAAGTAACCGGGTAGTAATACGGAAAATACCAATTTTAAATGCCGGCGATAAAGTAGATATAAATAAGAAAATATTTTTAAAATTAAAATTAAGTATTATAAATATTAATCGATAAGTACTAAACTGTTTTAAAATATTAATAACGGATACCGGGTTTTTTTCGATTAATTTTATTATATTAAAAATAAAAAGATAGAATTTAAGTAATAGAAAGATATTTATAATTAAAGTTTTAATAAATATTTTTATTTACCGAAATCTACATTGCGGTACCGATATTAAAAAAATTAAGTTATAAATAAGTACTTAACAGTATATAAAATTTTAAGGTTTACGGATATTACTAGGGTTATAGAGAAGTTTAATACCCCGATTACGTTTTAAGGCTTTATAAATATAACGGGTGGTAGATTTAATAAAAGTATGAAAATTTAATGTTAATAAATTTTTCTTACGATAAACGAATATAGCATTTAACTTTTAAAAGTTATAATTAAGCTTAATAATAAGATCGGTTTTACTTTAAACGTGTTTATTCTTTAAAAACGAATATTTTAAATATTTAATTAATTACTTTAAATTATTATTTATACGAAATTTTTAAACCTTAGATAAAGTTAAAAGCTAATAAAAACTTATATTAAAAATAATTAATATAATAGATATATAACGTACTATATATATAAGCGAAAGATATATACAAGTGAAAGACTTTTTTCGCTATTCTAACTATTTATTTTTAATCGTCCATTTTTTAACATTAACGTTATAAAATGCCTTATAAAAAAAACGAAAATAAACTTAATTATTTAAGTTAAAAAACGAAACTCGAAAGTTAATTACAAAAAGCTTAGTTTTATTTATAAAGTTCTATATTTTATTTTAATATACCGTTTTAACGGTAAATACGCCCGAACCGATATTATCCTTCCTTTACCAAAATTAACGCCAACCGAAAAAAAATCGATTATCGACCGAATTTTTAATTTAAATACGTAAACATTTTTTATCCGGCTTTAATATATTAAAAATATAGATAATATATTATTAATTTAACGCATTACGGAATATATTAAAGTTAACTAGGCGTTAAACTTTGTTAAACGGTAAAAAAAATTCTAAATACGTTTAAATCGGAAAATCGATTATTAACGGATTTTATCCGAAAATCCAGAAATATTTCGTAAATAGTTCGAATTTATTTAGATTATAATCGCGAAATACGGTATTGTAAAAAAGGATATTTATACCTTCGACGAGACTAAATTTTTAATAAGGTTTTTTATAACAACGGGCATAATAATTATTAATTCTGAAAAACGTAAAAGATTTAAATAAGCTTAATAAAGGAATAAAAAATAAATTATAATTATTTAAATTATTAATTTTTAAAATTAAGCTGTATTATTATTTATTATTATAATAAGAAAAAATTATTTGAAATTTTAATATTGTAATAATTTATTATTAATAATTAATTAAAAAATCGTATCAAATAATAATGATTAAATAATAAATAAATTAAGTTTAAAATAAATCCAGTATTTTAATAAATATATTCGGACGCTTACGAAAAGTTCGAAACGTTTCCTTATCTTTAACGGTTACGAAAGTTATTATTCGATAAAATTCGAAAAATATTGCGCTAGTTACGATATTATTACGTTTTATATATTCGCGTATTTTTCGTACCGGCTTTAACTTTTTAATATATTTTATTTTTCTGTTTTAAAATACGTTTATTCGCGGTATATCGAAAATTTAATATAACGTTATTATATTTATATTATTAAAAAGATTTTTTTCGCCGGTTTTTATACCGCGTTCCAAGTTATTATAACGTCCGATAATATTAAATTTAAATTTACAAAAGTTAACTTTGTTTTATTCGATTTTAATAACGTTTTTTCCGAATTCGAAATTCTTTTAATTATATTTACGCTAATTATTTTCCCGTTAATTTCTGCCGGTTTTATTTCCCCGTTTACGAAAACCTTTAAAAATATCCGTAAAGTAATAAAATAAAAATATTATTTATAAAAAAAAATTAAAAATTATTAAAGTAATTCGTCAATAAAAATACTTAAATCGGTTAATTTTGTAATAAAAGGTTATATATTATTATTACATAAAGCCCTTTTTTTCCGGGAAAAAAAATATTTAATTACGCAAAACGAATTATATCTTAAGCAAACGTTACAGAATTAAAAATAAACGTTTTTAAAAAAAAAAGGAACATTTATAATATAAAAAGAATAAGCTTTTTTAAACTAAAAAAGGGGAGTAATGAAAAAATGCAGTAAATAGCAATTAAGGGGGGTTATTATAAAAAAATTAAGACGAAAAAACGGAAATATAACGTTTGCGGCAAGCCCGGATGTAATACGCGTATTTGTAAAAAAAGTTGTAAATATATTTAGCTAAAAAAATCCGATTAATTTAAATTAATACGAGATGTTATTATTAAGTTATTTAAATTTATTATTGCGGAGTGCTAAAAAGCGGCTCGCTTATATATATCTCTCGCTTATATATGTGGTACGTTATATATATATATATAAGCAAATATTAAAAGGGAAAAGTAGAAAGGAAAAATCGGTATTAAAAAAGATATAAAGTTATAAAAGAAAAAAGGTTACAAAAGAATATAGGAATAAAAAGGGTATATATACATTTAATTACCTAAATTATAATAACTAATTATATTTTCTTATATAACTTTAATTAAGAAAGGCTTATACGGGCCTTATAATTTTCTAATTAATTACGTTTCTCGTTTTAATTTTGTCTTTCGACATTTCCTATATATATACAGCTTTAAGTACTTATCAACTATATCTTCAACCTTTACAAATTTATATAACTCCTAATTATAAATATTTATTTATATTTATTCTATAAATATTTGTACCTTATAATTAGTTTCGTACCGTTTACTATAGTATCCTTATTTTAAAAACGTTTAATAAAGCTTACCTATTATATTCTTAGAATTAAAGTTAAAAAATTAACTAATCTTAATCGAATACCATTGGTTAAATTAGTAAAGACCTTATTCTTTATATTACTAACATAAAAAAAATAATATAAAAATTATATTATAAATTTTACCGGTCGCATTTTTTCTATAATATATACTTTATTTAAATTTTCATCGGTTCTTTCCTATTATCCCTTTTAATATATAAAAACCAAAACTACTAAGACGTTAAAAATACCTTTTAAGTTCGAAATAAAGCTAAACTTAAATATAATATTATTATTATACCACTTTAAAAAAGATTTATATTTTTAAATAATAAACAATATTTCCGATTAGAAAGTATTATTAGCTTAATATATTCGATCGCCTAAGGTTTTACCGAAAACAAGCTGGTATATATCCTTAAAGCTAGTCGTTTTATTACCCGTTAATATTATACTTTAGTATATAAAAAATTAAAAAATATTATTCAGGTATTTACTTTAAATTTCGTTTAAACCATAACATATAATAATATTTAAATTAACAAAAAAAAAAGCTTATAATTACTAAGTAAACATTTTATATATCCGATTAAAACGTTTCTTAATATTATTTAATTTTACTCTTTTTAAAAACCGGATTACAAAGATATTACGACTTTATTATAATATATAAAACTAAACTAATTTTAATAATTTACCAACTTATATTACAAAACCCAAAATTCCGATATAAATTAAAAGATAAATCTAGAAAATTTAAATTACTTAATTTTTTTTATTATCGTTAAAAATTTACCGTAATAAAAAATAAAAAAATAAAAATTACCTTTAAAAATAATTAATAAGTTTATTACGGTAAGTAAAAAATACTTAAATATTATTAACCGGATAAACGTTTATCGCTTATATCGAATAACTTCGAATTATTATTAATACGCTTTTTATTTCTATATATTACTTTTCTTAGAGGAGACGTAACCGTGGAATTAAATTGAACAAATGGATAGATTGTGTTATCGGTTGCTAAGTTTTACCAAACCCTAACTTTATAAATTGTCCAGTTATATAAGCCCTTATCGACGACTATTTTTAACGGAATTCTAGACGGTTTTCGCAATCCGGAGCAGCCGGATAAATTATCGTTCGTAATTTTCTTTATATCGATTTAAAAGTTGAATTTCGACGTTTTTAAATTTGTTATTATTATTTTTTAATTTTGTTAGTAATTTTTTTATAAGCCGGATATTTTTTAATATAAGTTTGCGTAAAAATCGATTATTTTTGCCGTTTTAAATTATATTATATCCGAAAATTAAAAGTAAAACTTAATTTTTTTCGGATAGGTTATTAATATCGATAAAAATATCGATATATTTTGTTTGGCCGATTATTTTATTTAGGTCGGGTAATTTAATTAAGATCGTTTCCGTCGAGATTCCTGAGGTACGGAGTATTGGGATTTTATATTTGGATTTGGCCGGTATATTTTGGTTGTTTTAATTAATGGGGGTTTAAAAAGCCTTAAAATTAATCGAGGTTAAAGAAGTTGTAAGATTGGCGAAGGGTTGTAAAGCAGCCATTTTATACGGACTTAAGGTTTACCGCGAAAAGCTTAATATCTTTTAAGTTATTGTTTGCCTTTTAGGAGATTCCCCCTGCTAAACCAGCTAAAGGGCATAAGGTTTATTAAGGTCGAAGTTTGTCGGTATTACGTAATCGGTTTCGGGATAAGGCTTTTCGTAACCGAGATATAATTTATCGTTACCGTAAAAATTATTAATAGTTACCGTATTCGAAAATATTAAGTAAAGTATTTATCGTATTAATTATTAATATAATTACTTTATATCTTTGGTTTAACCTGGATAATACGGCTTAAACCTAACGACCTTATATTTCTATATATTACTTATATTTCTATTAATTACATAAATTATTTTTCTTTTACGAATTTTAAATACGATAATTTCTATTGAAAACCTGTTATAATTTTAATATTAAATACCTATTATAACCGCCCCTTAATACTTAACGTGTTAAAGTTATATTACGAAAAAAATATACGACGATATATAAATAAAAAAGAAATATTTATAATAATATTAAAAAATAACCGGAACCTTATTTTATTTAAAAATAGCCTAGTTTTAAGAATTTATAAAAATCGATTTATAATAACTTTCCCAAGGATAAGCTATAAAAGGACAAAAAAAAAAGAAACTTTAACGAAATAAAAAAAAACAAAATCCTAAATTAAAAATATTAGAAAATAAACTATAAAGGCGAATTTAAATTAATTAACAGGTTTTTATATCTTTATAACGTTAGAAAATTATTTATATAAAATTATTATTTCTTTTTAATAATAAAATAAAAACGAAAGTTATGGAAAAAAAATTAAAATAATATAAAGTTTAAGGACTTAACTTTAATTTAACTTAATTAATTTTATTTAGCTTTAATGGTATTTTTAAGGCCGCTTTTAATTCGGGGGGTAACTCTGTTATTATTTATCACCGTCGACAATTATTTTCTACGGTTTTAATACCGATTAATACAGATTCGCGTTATTTTACCTATTGCTCCAACTATGTTCTCGCCCGTAACCTTCTCTTTAAATACCTATTAATTAGAACTCAGTCTTTCCGACCTAATTTAATAACTTAATAGCTTAATAATCGTAAGCCTAGGTATCTTTTTTAATTACGACAGGTTTAAGCACATTATTACGGTTAACCGCGAAAGATAGCTGGTTCGAATTTAACTTAGGCTACCGTTTTTCTAAGTATCGCCAGTTTAAAAAAGCTAACTAATTAGGGCTGCGGCTCCGCTACCGTATCGGCGATAACTGGAGTAGTTAAAGGCTTAAAATTAATTAACTTAATCGAATACGTTAGTATTTATTTATTATCGTATTTTAATAACTTATATTACGTTCTTCCGGCTTTTATTAAAAATAAACGGTTTTTAAAAAATATTTCCCGGATATAGTTATATATAAACTAATTATAAGTTATAAATATAACTAAATACTCGAATAGTATTTACTTTATATAAATTTATACTTTAATATTATAAAATAGTAAAATTTACGAAAGTAATATTTTTTAAAATTTATTAATATTAGTTTAAAAGAAAAGAGAAATTAAATAATATAATATTATTTATAAGTAAAAAAAAGAAATTTTATTTTATTAAAATATTTTAAAATCATATAAGAAAAGTGAAATCAGATAAAACTTTAATTTTATTTAGTAATAAAAAGAAGAAAAATAAGTTTAAATTAATAGACAATTATGAAAAGGTTTAATATAAAATTAAAAGATATTTAATATATTGTTTATTTCTATTTATGGTTTAATTATAAAATATATTAAAATATAATAAAATAAATATAACTTTTAATATAATAACCGGATATTTATTTAATTAAAAATTATAAATAAAATATTAAATTAGAAAACTTAAAATTAAAAAAAAAATAATAATAATAATATATATATATATAGCCTAATAGCTTAGTAGTTGCGAGCCTACGTGTTTTTTTTAATTACGATAGGCTTAGACACTTTACTATCGTTTCGAATCAAAGTGTCGGGGCCCTACTTAGCCTCCGAATCACACACTTTTTTACAATACAACCGCGAATTTTAAATATATCGGGCTTTAAAGTGATATATACAACAACCAGAAAGCTTTTAATTAACAGTTATATATTATTATGTAGCTTATGTCGAGGGCTATATTTTAATATCGGATATACCTTTGCAACTGCTATATCCGAAAAAAACAGGTTTTTAAATAAGATTTTTCTATTTAAGCTATATATATTCCTAAATAACTTAACTAATATAATAGTTATAAAGGTGTATTCGGTAGGGTTATATAGCTTTCGACGAGAGTTACATAACGATATACGGCTATAAATTTAAAAAATTTTAGGTTGTTAAAATATATTATTTTAAAGCCCAAAATATTTAAAATTAATAATTTAAACAACTTCGAAGTTGTTTGTTATACGTAATAACAATTAAAAACGCTCTGACTAAAAAAAGCTTAATAAAAAGTTAGGATTATTAAGTTAACGGCAGGGAAATTTTATTAAAAAGGTTTAATACGGGGTTATTTTTAGCTAACGCCGTATTAAACCGTTTTTAATAAAGGCGTTTTTAATTGTTATTACGTATAACAAATAACTTCGAAGCTATTTAAAATATTAATTTTAGATATTTTAGGGTTTAAAATAATATATTTTAACAACCTAAAATTTTTTTAATTTATAGCCGTATATCGTTATGTAGCCCTCGTCGAAAGCTATATAACCTTACTAAATATACCATTATAACTATTATATTAATTAAGTTATTTAAGAATATATATAGCTTAAATAGAAAAATCTTATTTAAAAACTTATATTTTTTCGAATATAGCAGGTGTAAAGGTATATCCGATATTAAAATGTAACCCTTAACAAAGGTTATATAATGATATATAGCTGTTAATTAGGAGCTTTCTAGTTGTTATATATATCATTTTAAAGCCCGATATATTTAACATTCGCGGTTGTATTATAAAAAAGTATGTGATTCGGAGGTTAAGTGGGGCTCCGACACTTTGATTCGAAACGACAGTAGTACGATTAATCGCAAACGACGGTTAGTTGAATTCTAGTTTAAACCATCCTTTTTTTAAGTGGTACCAGTGTAAAAAAGCTAGATTAATTAAAGCTTTAACTCCCTTAGCGTATTAGCCATAATTAAAGCTATTAAAGGCTTTAAAAATTAATTAATTATACTAATCGTATATTTAATAAATTTTATATTATTATATTAAGTAATTCGTATTGTATTTATTTATCTCGCTTATTATAAGATACGGTTTTTTAGAATACTTTCCGGCCCCGTTTATATAATGTTAATCGTATATATATTTAGTTAATAAATTAGGTTTATGGGTATATATATAATTAAATATCGGAATAGTATTAATTTTATAACTAAATTAATTTATATTTTAAAAGTTTTATAATTCCGAATTTAAAGATGTCTTTTCGTTATTATATTACCGATTATTAAACAATTAGATTTTTTAAAAATTTATTAATTAACCAAGATATCTATATTTTTATTTATTTATTACTTTATATTTAAACTTATATTATATTTTCCAGTTATATTAATATAACATTAATATTATATAGGTATTTAAATCTATTATTACCGTAAAAACTATTGATAGTTGCCGTGTTCGAAGATACTGGGTAAAGTATCTATCGTGTTAATTATTAGTGTAATTACTTCGTGTCTTTGGCTCAGCCTGGATAATACGGCTTGAACCTAACGACCTTGCATAAGTATTTAAATAAATTATATATAAAGTTAGTATATTTATTAAGTATGTATATAAAATATTTAATAACGCAATCGGATAATATTATCGAAAAAAATTTCTTTTTATAATAAAACCTAATAAAAAAAGGTAAAGTAGATATTAAAACACGGTAATTAAAAGGATTGTATATATAATTAATTTAGTTAGTTTTTAAAAATTTAAATTATTTTAATCCTCGTTAATACGTTAAGAAATTTAAAGATTAAAAGTTAATTATATTTTAAATTAACCTTCTGTAAAGAATAATATTTTATATTAAAATCCATTTAGTTATTTTATAAGTTTACGTAGAATAAAATATATATATCTATTATAATTAAAAAGAGAATTTTTAAAGGTGTAATTATTGCATTATTTACTATATAAAATATTTTATACATTATATATATACATCTATAAATTTAATAATATTAATATATAATACCTCTTATAAAGATTTAATATAACTTTAATTGTTTAATTTAAAACTTAAAAATTTAAACGAATTATAAAGAATTAAATTTCGGGTAAATTAATTATATATATATTTTTAAAAACAACCGGTAATAAAATAAATTTATTTAGTAAATATCGTTATAATTTAAATTTAACTGTATATTTTATATCATTTTATTATGCGAAACATTTATTAAATTTGTCCTTTATTTGATATGTTACGATAAGTCGGAATATATTAAATAGTTCAATTTGAGTTATAGAAAAATATATTTAAATAATATAATAATATAATGGAGTTTTATAAATTTTCAAAATGTAATTTAATTTTAAGTACGAAGTATTTTATGATAAAATAAATTATAACTTAATAAAAATAAGATTTTAAATAAAGTTCTTACAAGAACGACTATAGTTAATATTACTATTAAAAGGCGTAAAAGATTTAAATAATTATAATGAAAAAATATAATTTTTTGATTAATATAAATTGTTTATTTTTGTAAAAATAAATAAGTGTAATACTATATTTCCTAGATTAATTACTATATTTTCATAAAGTTTAATATTTTAAAATGATTCCGTCCTTTATATTAAAATATATAAAAATCCTTATTTCGGATTTATAAAAATACACTTTATATTAGTTAATTTTAATTCTCTTTATAACTTTTTTAATTCTATTTATTTTAAATATCTTTTTTATAAATCTTCTATATATAAAGTTTTGTTTATAAAATAGAATAAAAATAGAATAAAAATAGCTTAATAAGACGTTGTTAATAAACGAAAATTAGAAATTATTAAGATAGTTTTCAAATAAAAGATAAGTTAATACTGTAATAAAGAATCTGTTAATTTAAAAAATACCGACTATCTTTATAAAATAAAATATATATATATTAATCATTCTCCCTAAAGAAAACCTAACCGTATAACAAAATTAAACAAATTAATAAATTATGAATCTCGATTATTAGGCGTTACTAAACCCTAACCTTTTCTTAAACTGCCTAGTTATACAAGCCCTTATTAACAACTATTTCTAACCGAATTCTAGACGGTTTTCGCAATTCATAATAACTAAACAAACTATCGTTTGTAATTTCTCTTATATCGAATTAAAAGTTAAACTTCGAAATTTTTATACCTTTTCCTGCTTATATTTAACTTTTCTAATAATTTCTTTATATAATCGATATTTTCTACTATAAAATCGTATAACTTTTAATTATTTTTACTTGTATAAATTAATTTTTTTTAGGAAAAATCCGTTTAGTTAACTGAAATATTAATATCTTTAATTCGTTTTAAAGCTTTATAAAATTTAAAAACCTTTAAAAAAAACGTTTTCCATAAAAACTTTGCAATTACGGAATACCGGTATCTTATAATTAGAATTGCCCGGTATATTGTAATTATTTTAATTAATAAGAATTCGAAAAATCATAAAATTAATCATGGTTAAAATCCTTAAATTAATAAAAAATTACAAAGCAACTATTTTATACGGACCTAAAGTTTACCGCGAAAAACTTAACACCTCTTAAGTTATTACTTTCCAGAAAATTTCCCTTGCCGAACTAGCTAAAAAGCATAAAGTTTATCAAGGTTAAAGCTTATCGGCATTACGTAATCGGCTTCGGAATAAAGCTTTTCGTAACCGAAATATATAATTTATTATTATCGTAAAAATTATTCATAATTACCGTTTTCGAAAATATTAGGTAACGTATTTATCGTATTAATTATTAATATAATTATTTCGTATTTTTAACTTGGCCTAGGTAATACGGCTTAAACTGAACGACCGTATATATATATTAATAAAGCGTTTAGTATTAAGAATATAAAAGCTTATATAATTACAAATCGGAATAATTAATAATTATAAGTGATAATATTAAAGAATTATTATATAAAACTTAATTTAATACAGAAAAATATTATATTTATAATAAATTTAAAAGTAATATAGATATGTAAAACAAAATAATACAAATATTTAAAGATACAACATCTAGTTAATTTAAATTAATTTTTAATTAAAACCTTCTAAAAAGTAAGAGATTTATTTAGTTTACAGATTTATTTAAATAATATATTAATAAAATATTTATATTTTATTCTCATTATAATTTTTTTAATTTATGTAATATTATAAAAGTATTTTATATATTAAAAAATTCGATTTCAAAATCTTATATTTTTTAAGGCAAAAGATGTAACAGTATAACTTAATTAAATCAAATAATAAATTATATTATTTTAATTATTAAGTTTTAATAAAACCTAACTTTTTCGGTAGATTTTTACTTTAAAAAAATTTTATATTACTTAATTCTGCTTTTATAAATAATGCTTCTTAACGGAAATTTTAACTTTTTTTCTAGTCCGAATTAACCGGATAAGTTATTATTTATAATTGTTAGATATAGGGGATATTAGTTATATTGTTTTATTGGTCTAATTACATATGTTTCTCGTACGCATATAGCTTTTGTATAAACTAGTAACGGAATATATCTCTTTCTATTAAAAGGAGCCTTTTCGTATATAGGGCGCGTTTAGTACCCTTTGTTAGCTGATATACCCCCTTTACGCCTTGAAATATTTATGTCGTTAATCGTTATATATTGTTATTTCTTAAAGCTATAATTTTTTATTTAAACTTTCCTCCGGTAATTAAACTTTTTTAATTAGTTAATTTTTCTTTAACATTATTCGCGGGGTGTTCTTTTACCATTTAAGAGTTTCCGTAATATTTATTAATCTTAGTTATTTGTTAAAATGCTTAAACGGTGCGCGTAATAAGGGTTTAATTAGTATATTAACGAGCATATTATTAATAAACGTATAATTTAATTTAATAACATTTTTTTGCGGTTTTTTATAATTAATAATTATATATATCTACGTACCGTAATTTTATTTATAACAGGGCGACCATAGCATTAATAAGCTGTATAATTTATTAATTATTATATTATATGTTTAATAGTTTAATATTTAAGGTAATTTTTAGCTTTTTTTTACAGTTTATATAAAGGATTATAACTCCGTTTCGATTATAAATGTAGTTACTATATTTTGCTTATTCGCCTAATATTTTATTACTTTTTTAAATAGCTTTATAACATAAGCTTAAAAGTTTTTCGATCGATTATTTTATCTGCGAAAAAGGTATCGTTTCAAGTATTTAACGAATTTTTGTTTCGGAATTATAATGTTAACGTTTTAATTCCGATTAGATATAATATAATTCGATTAGCAGCTTTATAATATACGTTATTAAGGTTTAAATTAAAATAGGTAAATCGGGATACGGTAAATGATGTATTAAGTTTCGTATTAATTGTTACGTATAGAATAAAACCAACTTTTTTTTAGTATTTGTTAATAAAGTCTAAATAAGCCAGATTAAGATTCGGTAATAATTCGACGTTCGTTATTAGTATGTTTAAAATGTTATTTAAACCTTTTTAAGGATTAAAATAATTAATTTTATTTTTAATTATTTCGATATCGAAAAACTACTACAAGTCCTTTTTTTAGTAAACGTATACCGTTTCTGAATTTATTAAATAAATTAATTTATAAGGTTCTAATTTTCTTTACGATATGTTATTACGATATCGTTTATAAAAAAAAGAATATTCTCTAACGAATAAAATAATAAGGCTTATAAGACACGGAGTTAAGTTTTAATTTTTTAAACGTTCCGGTAAAACTTTTCTATTATAATAACCGTAATTCTCTTAGATTATATAAAACTTTCTTAATTAAAAAGTTTTTTACGTTAAAAGTATTTTCAAAACGGTTTTATATATATTTCGTAAAATAAGTTAACATTTACGAAAATGTTAATAACGTTATATTATTTAAGCTTTAAATTACACCTAACCGTTTTAACGATTAACGTTTTAAATAATGTTCTAGTTAATATATATATATATATATATATATATATTATTATAAACGGCTTTAAGTTATTAATCGTTTCGCATAATAAGATGTTCTTTATATTTTTATAGCTTGCTATATTTATATATATTTTAAAACTTATTTCCTTTTAATAGAAAACTAATTCATTATTTTCTAAAATTATATTATTTAAAATTTTATTTTTTATAATTTTATAAATAAGTTTTTTAGCATTACGAAAACAAAATTTAGCGGATATATATTTAGTCTTTTATAGCTTCATAACGGTAGTACTAAATTACCTTTATATATCCGGTTTATTTATTTAAATCTGTTTTTATATAATAAAGTATTAAAGCTTCTTTTATTAAACTAACGTATACTTCAAGTAATTAATTTTCTATTTAAATTTCCGCAACTTACCGGCCAGTTATCGATTATATTCATGAAATAAATTAACCGTTTTATATTAAAGGTGGTTTTTAATATTTCATAATTATGTCGAATAATATTATTTCGTTCCGGAATATCCGAGAAGTTTACGTTTATAACCCGTAAATTCTCCCTAGAGGAGACGTAACCGTGGAACCAAATTGAACAAATGGATAGATTGTGTTATCGGTTGCTAAGCTTTACCAAACCCTAACTTTCTCACAGCCCTAAGATTGATCGAGGTTGAAAAAGGTGGCTGGCCTAGAGTTCTTAGCCCTTTTTCCTGGTTAATATCTAACACTTTTAGTCGTAAGACTGGCAAAAGGTTGCAAAGCAGCCATCTTATACGGACTTAAAGTTTACCGCGAAAAGTTTAACATTTTTTAAGTTATTATCTAAGATTCCTTTTACCAAACCGTAAAGCCAGAAAATATAAGGTTTATCAGGGTCGAAGCTTATCGGCATTATATAATCGATTTCGGGATAAGGCTTTTCGCGACCGAGGTATAATCTATTGTTACCGTAAAAATTATTAATAATTACCGTATTCGAAAATACTGGGTAAAGAATTTATTATGTTAATTATTAGTGTAATTATTTTGTGTTTTTGGCTTAGCCTGGATAATACGGCTTGAATCTAACGACCTTGTATAACTCGTAAATCGTTTTTATTTTTTACTGTTATATTAGGTTAAATAATTTAATAAAAGTTTAAAGTTATTTTAATTGTCTTTATTACGATATTAATTGTAAATAATTATTAAAATAAACGTTAATAATAGTAATAGTTTAAAGAACGGAAGTAATTTAAATATAACGTTTATATAAAGGTAATTAATTTTATACGAATAGGTTTATTTTTTTTTAATTCCGTACGTTTTTAGTATTTATATAATTTTAGAATTATTTTTTTTGTTTAATCGGTAATTGAATTATTCTGTTAAGGTTTTCGTTTTTTCTAAATATGTATATATAAGTGGCTTTAGTTTTAATTAGGTTATTTTACTTATTATAATCAATTTTCTAATTCGTTTTTCGTAACGTAGAAAAAATTATTTCTTAAGTTTTTAATATTATTTAAAAAGCTGGCCTTTTCGTTAAATTGTACGTTTCGAGTAGTAATAACTTTTATAAATAAGGGGTTCTAATTTTCGTAGTTATTCGTAAATCGATAAACGATATAAAAATAAATTTATATTTTAAGATTTAGTTTTTAAAATTTCCGTTTTTTCTTTATAGCGGTAATTATTATAGCATAAATTATATAACTGTATATTTATAAGTAACTTTGTTAAGGTTTCCGATTAAGCATTATAGTACCGTTTTTATTTGTTAGGTAAGTATATTAAATTTCGTATAAATTTAATTAAAAAAGTGCAAATTTAAAGGTACGATTATATAGATATATTGCTGTTTTCAAAATGTATTCGATTAGCAATAAAAGGAATTTAACGTTATTTCGTCTTATAGTCGTTTTTTTTAATTATATTCTTTAAGAGTTTTATGTTTTTATTTTAGGCCTGGATATACGGTATTAAGTATTTAAGTTTAATATTAAATGGAAACGATTAAAATATATTTCGAAAGAAGTAATTTTGTAAAATTTCGTTATTATATTTTATTATTTAAAAAAATTATTTTAGTTTGTTAGATTTTTTAAAAAGTATCGCAACATATTAATTAATATATTATGTTTTCGGGTTTTAATATATATATCTTAAATAAAGCTTAAGTATTAATCGGTAGCGAATATAACGTATTTATATTTTCCCGGGTGTTTTTTAAATGTATAAAATTAACGACGATTTTTTATTTTAATTAGAAATTTTTTTCCTTTAGTTTAGAACGTATTTGTTTTTTAGTTTTTGCTTTGTTATATACCTGGTATTCGATTGTTATAAGACCTTTTAAACAGATCTTTTATGGAATGATAATTAAGCGATTATTTCGGGTCTTTAATAATTTAATTTTAAATACTATATAATATCGTTATCGGTTTATAATAATTTCGTTATTTATAAGTTAACGTCTTATTTATATGTTATAAAGGTTACGTAAATAACTGTTACGTTAATATTTTCGATAATAAATTAATTAAACTTATTTACTAACGTAATAATATTTTAATTATATTTACTTTGTATAAAATTGTTAATTCTTCGAATATTTTATTAATATTTTTTTTAGAGTTGTCGGAGAGATAACAGGTTAAATATGAAGTTTTCGTAATAGGTTACGTCGAATAAACCTAACCTTTTCGGGCTTTTAAAGTTTTAAAGTAATATATTTACATTTTTATATTTTTCAAGGGGGACGAGACTATTCCTTACGTATCTTCCGTTGCTTTAAATCGTTATTTTATAATTTAGCAATTTGGTAATAATGTTAAAAATGTATATCGTAGATTTTAAATTTAAAACGGTCGAATTTCTTAAAGGGTACGGCGAAACGTTTATTACATTGTTTTACTCAGTAATTAACAAGTATATAACATTCGTTTTATCTTTTGGAAAAACTAATTAGTTTTTTAAGTAATTAACCTTGTTATACTTTTTAATAAACGATTAACTTTTTTCTTTAAGAATTAATTAAAGTTAAATCGTTTAGAGATTAATTTTATTATTTCGTTATTAAAACGAAAATTAGTTGGAGCTTTACTAAGATATATATAAAAATATTAAGGTAATATATAATAAATGCTTAGATAAATTTTCTAACGTATATTTTGAATATTTAACTTTTTCCGTTTTCGTTTATTTATATTTCGATTCGAATATAAGCCTTTATAATTGCCTTATTTCGATTTACGTTCGGGAGTTTTTTTCCGTAGTTAAGGGTTAGTAATTTTAGATTTTTTCTAATTAGGGTTGTCTTTATTAAAAAGGTTTATAGGAGCTTTATAAAACGTTAGAAATGTTACCCTGATATTTCGTAATATAAACGGTAATTAGATTATGGTTTAATAGTTTAAAAGGCTAGTTGGTATTTCCTAGCAGTTAATTATACCGTTTTCGATTTTAAGTTTATTTTTATTTTTTAAAAGTTTGTTATATATATTTCGATAATAGGAGTTAGTATTATATATAAGTTGTTAATTTATTTATTTAGTTTTTTTGTTAATATCAAAGTTTGCTTTCGTTTTTAGTTATATCTTTGTTACGTGTTTATTAAGAATCTGTTGTTATATATTTTTGCCGGATTTAGTTAAGTTGTCGTATTATTTTCGTAAGGTTTTTTTCTGGGAGAAAATTAGGTTTTTAATTGGTGGAAATATTAATTCCAGGATTGATTTCGTAAGATCGTTATTTCTTTTGCAAAAGTTTTCGTATTTTTAATTTTCGTAAATATACGTTATAAAATTTTAAGTATAGGTTTATTTATTTCCGGTAGGTATCTTAAAGGTATTTATCGGATAATTTATATATTCGATTCTTTCGGCGGTTTTTCCGGAAAGTGTAAATGTAGTTAAGGAGCCGTTTAAAGTATTATTTCGTATCGTATAACGGATTTATTTTTTTAAATACGAGGTTATATTAAGCTTTATAGATTCGATAAGTTATAAGATATTTTAATTAGGATCGATATACTGTTAAATACTAAACGCGTACGCTTTAAATTAGAATACTCCTTTAAAACGATTTTAATTTTTAGATTTTTTATAAATAACGAAAAACCTTAATAATATTCTAACTATTATAATTAATAGAATATACGAATTATTATTATTGATATATAGTTTACATCGCTTTAAAAATAGTTAATTTGTTAATAATAACGCGAATTCAGCGAATAAGACTTTAAATCATTAGATATAGAGGATATTAATTATGTTGTTTTATTAGGCTAATCAAGTATATTTTTCGTATACGTATAGTTTATATATAGCCTAGTAACGGAACATATATCTTCCGATTAAAAGGAGCCCTTTCGTATATGGGCCGCGTTTAGCACCTCCTACTAGCTGATAATAATCCTGTTAATATCGAATTAAAAATTAAACTTTAATATATTTAAACCTCTTAGCTTTATTTTTTTAGTTTTACCTGTAATTTCTTTATAAACGAGATATTCTTTAATATAACTTTAAACAAAAATCGATAACTTTTATTATTATAAATTAAATAGTATTTAAAAATTAGAATTAAAACTTAATTCTTTTTCGAAAAAGTTATATATATCGGTAAAGATATTAATACATTTTGGTTAGATAATTATTTTGAGTAATAAAGGTTAAAAAAGAGGTAAAATCAGTCGAGGTTAAGTAGGATAAATGGAGTTAAATTAGCAAAAGGCTATAAGGTTATTTTTTACGGGCTTAAGGTTTACTACGAAAAACTTAAGATTTTCGTAATAATTATCTACATTTTAAAAGATTCCCTTTATTAAACGTTAAAAGGTAGAAAATTGTATTAAGGTCGAAGGTTATCGGCTCTACGTAATGATTAGCTTCTAAATAAATTTTTTTAAACCCGAGATATTTCATATATTATAGCCGTAAAAACTAATAATAATTACCGTATTCGATTATATTAAATAATAAATTTGACGTATTAAGTATTAATATAATTATTTCGTTTTTAATTTAAATTAAATAATATCACTTATATTTAAGTATATAAAACTATAATTTAAATTTATAAAAATATATTTTCATACTTAAGGAATGTATGTTTCAAAATATTTTAAAATATACGCTTAACGAATATAAATATATTAAATATAATTTTCCTCTATATAATTAACAATTTTAATAACGCAATAATATAATGTAAATAAATAAATTAATAAATTATATTAAATTTTAACCACTTGTTAATAATTATTTTTAAAATAATTCTAATGATTTCATAGTAATTAAAAGAACCGGAAAAATTATACAAGGTCGTTAGGTTCAAGCCGCATTATCCAGGGTTGAACCCAACGACCTTGCATAAAAAAGCTAAGGTTTAATAAAGCTTAATATCGGATTATATAATTTATTAATTTATTTTATTAAATTTTACGCTTACGTCTTCTTTAAAAAGAACAGTATAAAAATATCAGTATCTTTTTATTAATACAAATTTTTTATCTATATATTTAAAGCTTTAAATTAAAATTAAAAATCTCTTATTTTAATACCTTATATTTATATTATAATAATAAAATATTTTACATAATTATTTAATTTTTCGAAATTTATATTAACTTTATTATAATGTTTTTAAACTTAATATTAATATATAATTATAATCGATTTTTATTTTATATTATATAAAGAAGGTTTATATAACGTACTATACATATAAGCGAGAGACATATATAAGCGAGAGATTTTTTTCGTTATTTTAACTATTTATTTTTAATCGTTTATTTCTTAATATTAATGTTATAAAACGCCTTACAAAAAAAGCGAGTATGAATTTAATTATTCAGGTTAAAAAACGAGACCCGAAAGTTAATTATAAAAAACTTAGTTTTATTTATGAAATTCTATATTTTATTTTAGTATATCGTTTTAACGGTAGATACGTCCGAGCCGATATTATCCTTTTTTTATAAAAATTAACGTTAACCGAAAAAAAATCGATTGTCGACCGAATTCTTAATTTAAATACGTAAGCGTTTTTTATCCGGCTTTAACATGTTAAAAATATGGCTAATATATTATTAGCCCAATACGTTACAAAACGTATCGGAATTAACTAGACGTTAAACTTTATTAAACGGCAAAAAAAATTCCAAACGCGTTTAAATCGGAAGATCGATTATTAACGGATTTTATCCGAAAATCCAGAAATATTTCGTAAATAATTTAAATTTATTCGGGTTATAATCGCGAAATACGGTATTATAAAAAAGGATATTTACAACTTCGACGAGATTAAATTTTTAATGGGGTTTTTTATAATAACGGGTATAGTAATTATTAATGCCGAAAAACGTAAAAAACCTAGATAAGCGTAATAAGGGAATAAAAAATGGATTATAATTATTTAAATTATTAATTCCTAAAATTAAATTATATTGTTATTTATTATTATAACAAGGAAAAATTATTTTAGGTTTTAATATTACGATAATTTATTATTAGCAGCCGATTAAAAAATCGTATTAAATAATAATAACTAAATAACAAATAAATTAAGTTTAAAATGGATTTAGCATTTTGATAAATATATTCGGACGCGTACGAAAAATTCGAAACGTTTTTTTATTTTTAACGGTTACAAAAGTTATTATTCGATCGAATTCGAAAAATATTACGCCAGTTATAATATTATTACGTTTTATATATCCGCGTATTTTTCGTACCGGTTTTAACCTTTTAATATATTTTGTTTTTCTGTTTTAAAATACGTTTATTTACGATATATCGAAAACTTAATACGACGTTATTATACCTATATTACCAAAAAAGATTTTTTCGCCGGTTTTTATAACGCGTTTTAAGTTGCTATAACGTCCGATAACATCAAATCTAAATTTGCGAAAACTGGCCTTATTTTATTCGATTTTAATAACGTCCTTTCCGAATTCGAAATTTCTCTAATTATATTTACGTTAATTATTTCCCCGTTAACCTTTACCGGTTTTATTTCCCCGCCTACGAAAACCTTTAGAAATATCCGTAAAGTAACAAAATAAGGACGTTATTTGCAAAAAAAAATTAAAAATTATTAAGGTAACTTGTTAACAAAGATATTTAAGTCGGTTAATTTTATAATAAAAAGTTATATATTATTATTATATAAAACCGTTTTTTTCTAGGGAAAAAACGTTTAATTACGCGAAACGAACTATATTTTAAGCAAACGTTACAGAATTAAAAATAAACGTCTTTAAAAAAAAAGAACACTTATTATACAAAAAGGATAAGCTTTTTTGGCCTAAAAAAAAGGGGATGGTAAAAAAATGCAACTAACAGCAACTGGGGGGGGGTCGTTGTAAAAAGGTTAAAACGAAAAAACGGAAATGTAGCATTTACGGCAAGCCCGGACATAATGCACGTACTTATAAAGAAGTTATAAATATATCTAGCTAAAAAGAATCCGATTAATTTGAATTAATGCGATATGTTGTTATTAAGTTATTTAAATTTGTTATTACGGAATGCCAAAAAGCGGCTCGCTTATATATGTCTTTCGCTTATATATGTAGCACGTTAATAGATATTATACGATATATTACTATTTGTAGTTTTTAAGCGAAAATACTAAATTATTTATTTCTTATTATTATTTATATTATATAAATTATTACTATTTATAAATATTCGAAAATATTAAACGGCTCGAACTATTTAGGTTTTTAAATAATAAACTCCGGTTAAATGTATACTATATATAATATTTATTTTATAGATTTAAGAGTTTATTATTTAATAATTTACTTCTCTTTAAAGAAGACGTAACCGTAGAACCAAATTAAATAAATGGATAAATAATATTATCGGTTACTAAGCTTTATTAAACCTTAACCTTACAAACTGCCCAGTTATATAAGCCCCTATCGACGACCATTCTTAACGGAATTTTAGACGGTTTTCGCAATCCGAAACAGCTAGATAAACTATCGCTTATAATTCTCTAGTTTATATCGATTTAAAAATTAAACTTCGACGTTTTTAAACCTATTATCGCCATTTTCCAGTTTTACTAGTAATTTTTTTATAAGCCGGATATTTTTTAATATAAATTTATATAAAAATTAATTATTTTTACCGTTTTAAATTAAATCGTATCCAAAAATTAAAAATAAAACCCGATTTTTTTCGGATAAATTGTTAATATCGATAAAAGTATCGATATAATTTATGCGGCCGATTATTTTATTTAAATCGGGTAATTTAATCGAAACCGTTTTTGTCGAGATTCCGGAAATACGGAATACTAGGATTTTATATTCGGATTTAGCCGGTATATTTTAGTTATCTTAATTAATAAAAGTTTAAAAAAATACCTTGAAATTAATCGAAATTAAAAAAGTTAATAAATTAACGAAAGGTTATAAAGTAGTTATTTTATATAGATTTAAGGTTTACCGCAAAAAACTTAATATTTTTTAAGTTTTTATTTAAAATTCCCTTTATTAAACTAATTAAAAGGTATGAAGTTTATCAAGGTTAAAGTTTGTTAATATTACGTAATAATTAGTTTTGGAATAAAGCTTTTCGCGATTAAAATATAATATATCTTTACCATAAAAACTATTAATAATTACTATATTCGAAAATAATAGGTAAAGTATTTATCGTATTAATTATTAATATAATTACTTTATATCTTTAACTTTACCTGGATAATACGGTTTAAATCTAACGACCTTGTATTATTTAATAATTTATATTATTTAAATTATCGACTTTAATATTATATTTTTAAATAATAACAAAATAAATAAAAGTTAAAAACCGTTATTATATATAAATTCTTTCGTATTACTATTTCCTATAATATATATAAAACCGAAATTTTTAAATATTTATTTAAATATAATTCCGATATTAGAGTTAATAAAATATGCGTTAAAAGATATATAATCATATATTAATTACCATTTAATAAATAATTTTAGATTTAATATAAAATATCAAAAGGGTATGTATAATTAAACTTAACTTCAGAAAAGAATATTGTAATTAATATAAATTGTATATATTACGGATGTTCAGCCTGGATAATACGGCTTGAACCTAACGACCTTGCATATATTACGGACGGAAGTATCGTATTTTATTGTATTAAAGCGTAGTAATATTATTATATTTATTATATACTATTAAGGATTAAGGAAGAAAGAATTAATATAAAAAACTAAGTGTAAGATAATTTCTATATATTAATTTAAATTAATGAAAAATAAAAATATAAAATATGAAATATTAAAGATAATAGGGGAAAGTAAAGTTTAAATAATAAATAATACATCAACTAAACTTATAACTATTAAACAAATTATAAAAGCACTCGAAAATAATAAATATAATTAAAATAAAAATATATATTAATTTAATCGTTAATAAGATTAGTTTTTATTATAAAAAATAATATATAAAAAGATATTTAATAAATTTATATATATTATATAATATTTTAATTACGTAACTTTAAACATTTATTTATAAATATTTATAATATAATACGACTTATAAAAAATGCGAGGATAAACTAAGCCGCTTAAGTTAAAAAGAAAAATTTAAAATTTAGTTAAAAATGATTTAGTATAATATATAATATTTCCGAATTTATTTCAAAATATTAATATAACCGTAAAGTTTGCCGAATTAATATTGCCTTTAAGTTATGAAAATTAATATTAACCGAATAAAATTTAATTATTATTTAAATGCTTAACGTATTACATAAGCGAGCTATATACTTTTTGGTACGTTGCGATAACAAATTCGAATTAAATAATTATAATATATTAAATTAATTTAAACTAATCGGATTTTTTATTGCTAAATGCCTTTATATCCTTTTTACAAGTACCTGTATTATGTCCGGGGTTACTGTAAACGCTATATTTCCGTTTTTTCGCCTAAACCTTTTTACGAGGACCCCCTTCGGCCGTCATTAGCTGTAATTATTTACTATTATTTTTTTTCGTAGCTATAAAAGCTTGTATTTCCTTTACAGTAAGTATTCTTTTTTTTTGAACACGTTTGTTTTTGGTTTTCCGGCGTTTATTAAAGACGTAATTCGTTTCGCGAAAGTAACCGTTTTCCTTCCGAAAAAAAGCGATTTAATACAAAAGTAACAGGTTATTTTACATCAAAAAATTAACCGATTTTAGTATCTTTATCGATAAGCTACTTTAATAATTTATAATTTTCCTTTATAAATAACGTCTCCGTTAAATCGCTTTAAAAACATTTTTAGGAGTTTTCGCAAGTAAAAAATAACGGAATTAATAAAGGTAAATAAAGAAATAGTTGGTACAATTATAACTAAAACTATTAACACGGAAAAAACGCGATTAAAATTAAATAAAATAAATCCTATTTTTACAAATCCGGATTTAATATTATCGGTCGTTATAACAGCTTTAAACGCATCGTAAAAACCGGCGATGAATTTTCTTTAGTAATATAAATAACGTAACGTTATATAAAACCTTCGATATATAACAAATATGCGCATTTTAATACCGAAAAATAAAATACATTTAAAGGTTAAAGCCGATAAAAAAATAAGCAGGTATATAAAGTATAATAATATTATTTGTTTTACAGTAATTTTCAAATTCGATCGAATAATAATTTTCGTAACCGTTAAAAATAAAAAAACGTTTTAAATTTTTAATATACGTTTTAATATATTTATTAAAATACTTAATTTATATAAGATTTAATTTATTTATCGTCCAGCCGTTTTCGTTTATAGTAATTCTTTAATCGGGTAAAAATGGGTTATCGGCGAACCAGCGAAAAAATTAATTTTTCCCGGCAAAAATAATAAATAAAAGCAAAGCCTAGTTTTAAAAATTAACAGCTTATATTACCGTAAATTATTTCTCATTTCCTTATTACGCTTATTTAAATCTTTTACGTTTTTCGGTATTTATAATTATTATATATATTGCCATAAAAAATCTTATTAAAAACCTTATTTTATCAAAGTTATAAATATTCTTTTCCGTAATACCGTATTTCGTAATTATAACCCGAATTAATTTAAATTATTTATAAAATACCGTTAGATTTTCGCATAAAACCAGTTAATAATTTATTTTTCGATTTAAACGCGTTTTAAATTTTTATTACCGTTTAACAAATTAAATACTTAATTAATTCCGACGTATCCTATAATACGTTACGTCAATAACAAATTCGCCATATTTTTAATATATTAACGCCGGACGGGAAACGTTTACCTATTTAAATTAAGAATTCGTTTAATAATTAATTTTTTTTTAATTAACGTTAATTTTCGCAAATTAAGGACAGTATCGGGTCGGGCGTATTTATTATTAATTCGCGTTTTCAAAGTAATAAATAGGATATTATAAATAAAATTAAACTTTTTATAATTAAGTTTCGGATTTCGATTTTTAATTTAAACGGCTAAATTTATTTTTGCTTTTTTTATGAACCGTTCTATATTATAGTTATTAAGAAATAAATAATTAAATTTAAAAAGTTGAAATAATGAAAGAAAATGTACAGTTCGCTTATATATACAGTTCGCTTATGTAATACGTTAATTCAAATTCGCGAATGTTTTTATCCGGCTTTAATATATTAAAAATATCGCAAATTTATTATTTATTTAATACGTCGTAATATTTATTAAAATTAATTAGACGTTTAATTTTATTAAATAGTAAAAGAAATTTAAAATGCTCTTAAATCGAAAGATATATTATTAAAACGTTTTATATAAAAGTTTAAATGCATTTTATAAGTAATTTAAGTTTATTCGAGTTATAATTACGAACTATAATATTACAGAAAAGCGTATTTAAATTTTAAACCAAATAAAGTATTTAATAAGTTATTTTATAATATTTAATATATTAATTATAAATATTGAAAAATATAAAGAGTTTAATTAAACGTACTAAATATATTAAAATTTCTTTATAAGAATATGAATTATTAAGTTTCAAAGTTTAACTTTATTTCTTTTTATTTTTTTAAAGGGTAAAACTATTATATTTTATAATTTACTAATTACTTAGCTTTATTTAATTAAAAAAGTATTATAAACGAAAACGTTTGAAAATAAAATAAAATAAATTTAAACTATATTAAATATTTTAATAAATATACTAACATACGTATTAAAAATTCGAAACGTTTTTATATTTTTAACAATTAAATCAGGTATTATTTAATCGCATTTGAAAATTATTATACAATTAATAATATTATTATATTTTATAAAATTATATTTTTCTTTATCGTTTTTAATTTTTTAATATCTTTTATTTTTCCGCATTAAATACGTTCATTTATTATTTATATTATTAAAAAGATTATTTTACCTGTTTGTATATGGCGTTTAAAGTTATTCTAATAAACGATAATATTAAATCCGGATTTATATAAATACAATGAATTTTATTCGATTTTAATTACGTTTTTTAAAGTTAACAGTTTTAATTGTATTTATACCGACCTTTTTTTCCTTGGTTTTTATTAATTCCGTTATTTTTTTACATATAAAAATTCTTGAAAATCTTATTAAAATAATTTAATAAAAACGTAATTTATAAAAGAAAAGAAAACTTACTAGAGTAATTTGTTACTCTTATATAAAATCTTTGTTTAAAAAACCGTTATATTCGTAAAAGGAATTACGTTATTAATAAATGTTAAAAAATTTAAAATATACCTTTCTAATACAAAGAAATACTTATTATTTAAGAAATAAAGGTTTATATAGTTAAAAAAGATATAATAATAAGTAATTATTATAAAAGAGTATAAATAAAAGAAAGAAAAAATTACGTTTATAACAAGCCCGGATATAATATACGTATTTATAAAGAATTATAAAATCGTTTAGTAATTAGGAATTAATTATTATAAATTAATTTATTATATTATAATTCTTTTATTTAATATCGTTATTATAAAGTACGGAAAATCAGCGATTCGTTTATATTACCGCGTTACGTATATTATATGTTATTCTAATATATATTTTCATATATTTATTATAATTTCTTTAAAAAAAATATAAATATATAACCTAATTACATAATTTCATAAATATATTATTTTAGTTACTAGACTTTATTGAAACCTTACCTTTTTACAGATTACTTAGTTCTGCATTTATTAACGATAGTTCTTTACGGAATTTTAGATATTTTTCATAATCCAGAGCAGTTAGACAAATTATCGTTTGTAGTTTTTTACTTTATATCGGGTTAAAAGTTAATTTCCAAACTTTTTCGCTTTTTATTATTTTTATCTAGTCTTTCTAGTAGCTTGTTTATGTAGCCGACACTTTCCGTTATAAGGTCCTTTAAATTTTAATTTCTTTTATTTTTATAAATTAATTCGTATTTAAGGATTAAAAGCAAAATTCGATTTGTTAAGAGAGGTTGATAAGATAGATAAAGGTGTTAATAGTTTTGGTTTGCCTTAAAGTTTTATATAGTTTAAGTCTTTAAGCAAGAGTCTTTTATAAAAACTTTATAATTACGGAATACGGGTATTTTATAATGAGAATTATCCGGGATATTTTAGTTGTTTTAATTAATAAGGATTTAAAAAGATGCCGTAAAATTACTTAAAGTTAAAGATAGCTGTTATAAAATTAGTAAAGGGTTATAAAGTAGTTATCTTCTACGGATTTAACGTTTATTACGAAAAGCTCAATATTTTTTAACGTTATTATTTATTTTTTAAAAGATTCTTTGTATTAAACTAATTAAAAGCAATAAGGTTTATTAAGGTTTAAAGATCGTCGGCATTATACGATAATTAGTTTTAAAATAAAACTTTTCGTAACCGAGGCGTATAATTTATTATAACTCTAAAAACTAATAATAGTTACCGTATTCGAAAATACTAAGTATTATATTTATTATATTAATTATTTCTATAATTACTACATATCTTTAATTTAAGCTGCATAATACGATTTAATCTTAATTAATCTTATATCTTTATTTTATTATAGAAAATCTAAATAACTTTACGGATATATTTAGTAATATAGTAAATATAATTATTAATAATGTTCTACATAATAAACCTGAAATAATAGCAGTAAATTTTATTATTCTATTTTAATAAAAAAAAACATTTAAATTTATTAATAATACATTTTAAAAATAGCGTTACACGTTAAAAATGAAAACTCTATTTTAAAAATAATAAAAGCTATTATTACAACCCGCGGTGTAACGGATTTTACGATATCGTTTTAATTAAAACGCTTTGGTATTTTTATATAATATTTAATTATTTTAATCTATAAAGTTATAAGGAAAAAATATAATATACGTTACGGCATTTAAATATTAAATATATATTATAAAATAATATTAATATAATATATTATACAAGCAAATCGCTTATATAAACAAATCGCTCTTTTTTGAACACTTTATAACCACCAAGTTAAATTAATTAATTATAACGTAATAAATTAATTCAAATTACTTAAATTCCTTATTACTAAACGTTTCTATAACTTCCTTATAAATACGCGTATTATATCCGGGCTTACCGTAAACGTTACATTTCCGTTTTTTCGTTTAAACCCTTTTACGATAATTACTTTTAACCTTTATTACCTATAATTACTTACCTTTACCCTTTTTTTAATTATAAAAGCCTTTATTTTCCTTATAATAAACGTTCCTCCTTCCTGGAAACGTATATTTTTAATTTTTTAACGTTTACTAAGGACGCAATTCGTTTTGCGAAAATAACCGTTCTTTTTTTATAAAAAAGTAATTTTATATAAAAGCAGTAAATTACTTCTTATTAAAAGATTAACCGATTTAATTATCTTTGTCGCCGAGCTACTCTAGTAATTTCTGATCTTTTTTTACAAATAACGTCCCCGTCGAATCGCTTTAGCAATATTTCTAAAAGTTTTTGCAGGTGGAAAAATAACGGAATTAATAAAGGTACATAAAGAAACGCTCGGTATAAGCATAATTAAAGCTTTTAGCTCTGAAAAGAAGCAATTAAAATCGAATAAAACAAATCCCGTTTTACGAATCCGGATTTAATATTATCTGTCGTTATAAGAGGTTTAAACGTACCGTAAAAGCCGGCGTTGAAATTTTTCTTCATAATATAAATAACGCAACGTTATATAAAACCTTCGATATATAACGAATAAATGCGTTTTAATACGGAAAAATAAAATATATCAAAAAATTAAAACCGATAAAAAATAAGCAGGTATATAAAATATAATAATATTATTAGTTTTGCAGTAATTTTCGAATTTAATCAAATAATAACTTTCGTAACTATTAAGGAATAAAAAAACGTTTCGAACTTTTAATACGTATATTATTATACTTATCGAAATATTTAATTTATTTTAAACAGAGATTATTTATCGTCTAACCGTTTTCGTTTACAGTAATCCTTTAATTAAGTAATAATAAATTATCGGTAAACTAATAAAGAAAATAATTTTTCCTAGTAAAAATAACAAATAAAAATAAAACCTAGCCTTAAAAGTTAATAACTTATATTATTATAAACTATTCCCTCTTTTTTAATTACGTTTATCTAAGTTTTTTACGATTTTCGGCACTTATAATTACCATACTTATTATTATAAAAAAAACCTATGGAAAACTTTATTTCGTTAAAATTATAAATATGCTTTTTTATAATACCGTATTTTGCAATTATAACCCGAACAAACGCAAATTATTTACGAAATACTTTTAGATTTTCGTATAAAATCCTTTAATAATTTATTTTTCGATTTAACCGCATTTTAATTTTTTTTTATTGTTTAACAAAATTAAACGCCTAATTAGTCCTAATACGTATCGCAACGCGTTAAATAAGTAACAAATTTGCCATATTTCTAATATGTTAAAGCCGAACAAAAAACGTTTACGTATTTAAATTAAAGATTCGTTTTATAATCGATTTTTTTTGGATTAACGTGAATTTTTGTAAATTAAAGATAATATTAACTCGGTAAACTTTACCGTTACATCGGTTTTTTAAAGTAGATTCAGGCTTGTTATATATTGTATAAAGCCGTTTATAACTAAATTTCGGGTCTTTTTTTTTCCCTAAACGGCTAAGTTTATTTTTATTTCTTTTATAAGCCGTTTTATATTGTTAATATTAAAAAATAGACGATTAAATTTGCGTAATTAAAATGGCGTAAAAAACAAACAACTTGTTTATATAAGCAACTCGTTTATATAGTACGTTAAAAGAAAATTAAAAGCTATAAGTCCTTTCATCTTAATATTAATAAAAGATTTTCTTTAAAAAATATTAAGATTAATTAAAATTTATAAATTTAATAGATTTACGAAAAGTGTATATTATAAAAAACTATATCTAATAAAATAAAATTTACGTTATCTTAAATTTCTAATAGTTTTATATTATTTTTTAATAATTAAATTAATTTTAATCATTTAATTAAGCACACTTTTTATAATTTACTAAAAAAATATAAATGATATATTTTATTAATCATATATAAGGTTATTAGGTTCAAGCCGTATTATTTAGACTGAATTTTATAAATAATATTAAAAAAGTTATATTTTTATAACGGCGTTAATTAATTTAAAATACATAGTAAATAATCATTTTATAAATATTATAATCAATTAAATTATATATAATAATATAATAAAAAATAATATATGTAATTTTTAAATATTCGGTATTATTATTTATTTCGAAATTTTCTAAAGGGATTTAAATGTAAATATTACGTTTAAAACAAATAAAATGTTAGGTTTCGAAAACATAAAAACGATTATTAATATAGACGTTATATTAATACGTAGAAGAAAGTAAAATCAAACGAAAGAAATCTTAATAACTGTGTAAAGACCTTAGTTAATGAATTAATTAGAATTAAAATATATAAACAATTACGGAATTTTACGATATCTTAAATTTTAAATAATATAGTATTATTAATACGTTATTTTCTTTTAGTATATAAAGTTTAAATAATATTTTATTTTTATTCCATAAATTTTATTTTACTTATTTAACGATAATTACAAAAAAAACAGATCGTTTTAACGAAAATTATTTATTAACTATTTTTAAATAAGTATATTAATGTTATTTCTAAATTAATCCTAATTTTTCACTTTATTTAGTATATTAAATTAGCCTTTATCTCTAGTAATAACTCTTATATTCTTAAAATCGATGAACTTAGTTTTTAGAATTTTACGGCTCATAGTTAAAATATCTGCGGCTTTCTAATTAGGATTTATAATCTGAAATATATATTTTATAATAAAATAAAAATTGTAATACAAAGGCCATATATATTCTACATTTTTATTACGTACTTTTCGATTAATATAACGTTTATTTTACGAAAAAGTATACCAGGTATAAAATATACATTATAAAAAAAGGCGGTATTTTATTCAACCAGAATTTCGAAACAATTTAATATTAAAGTTATAGATATTATTTTTAAACCGGTAAAAACTATTAATAAATTATAGATTATAAGATTCGTTTATTAATGAAAGATTTTCCATATTCTGTTGAAATTCTATTAAAAATAAACTTAATATTAAAATTGAATTAATAAGTATTTAATAAAATATTATAAGTTATAATATTTAATTAAACCTTTTTAAATAATTAAATTAACAGATTTTATAAAAACATCGGTATTAACCGGTTAATATACTTAACGTAAATCTATTTTATAAACTAAAAATATATATATAAACGGAATTTTTAATTAAAAAGATTTAAAATCTTTATTTATAAAAATAGTATTAATTAGCAATTGATTATTATTGTTAATAAGCTTAAAAACGTTATCGTTGAAGGGAATATTATCCGGGTTAAAACTATTTCCGCTTTTACGTTATTTAATATAACGCCTTTATTTAAAACGTTTTAATTTATGTAATACCTTTTAAAAAGTAACATAAATAAATTATATTTCTTAATTAAAAACCGAACTATTTATAGTATTAAATAACATATTATTAACAAATAATACTAATTGTAATTTATTAAAAAATCTTTATATATTACCTTATCTTAATTAAGATCCTATAATATTTCTCCTGTTTATTTACTATAATTAAAAATATTCAAAAATTATATCATACGTAATAATGTCGAACTTAGCGATAATTAACCGGCGATAGATATATTTTAGAAATTTAATAAACCAAGTTTTAAGAAAAGTTTAAAAAAGGTATTTTTAAAAATTCCGTATACGTTAGATATTTCTTTTATAAACAGTTGTATCGAAAGTATAATTTTTATAAAAATATCGTAAATATACGAACGCTATATATATATATATATATATATATATATATAATTATTTAAATAAGTAAAATATAAGTAATTTTTAATGTAATGTTAAGATTACTTAACTTATATATATTTCGTTTATATTATCTAGTTAATAAATACGTATTAATATAATATAAAATTATATTTATATATGAAATATACTAAAAACGAAAAGGTTCTTTATTTTTTATTATATTAATGGGTAATTTCGACTTAATTAACATATATTTTCCGGATATGCAAAACTAAGTGCTATTCGGGGTATCTAGCTATATACATACATATAACGTACAGCATATAGCTGATCCATTTACTAAGTACATGCACAACAGGTTTTATATAAACGCGACCGGGGAATGCCCCTTAAAAACCGTCCCTTCTTAGCAAGAACCGGAAAATCGTAATGCGGGTCTGATACAGTAATTAACAATAAGGTATACGATTAATTAATTGGTTCCCAAAGCCATTAATTGTGGCTGGTTCTAAAGCCCCCTGCTACCCCTTAATTGTCGCCGACACGGTAACGGAGCCGAAGCTTTAATTGATCTAGCTCCTTTAAGGTGGCGCTACCTAAAGGAACGGTAGCCTAAGTTGGATTTAAATCAACTGTTTCTTAAAATTAACCGAAATCAGGTATTGAAGGCTGTCGTAATTAAAAGAGACACCCAGTTTTATAACTACCGAATTATAAAGTTATATTTTTCGGATATAATTTATTAAGTTTTCATTTTTATAAATAAAATAAACACGTTTTAAAAATTAATAATATTTTATTATATAAAACTTCGATAAATATTATATAAACTTTTAATAATACTTTTATTTTAATTTATTATACTTAATAAAAATTACACTGCGTTTATTATATTATATACATTTTAATATAAAAGTATAAGGAAACTTTTATTTAATTTATTTATTATACGTAGTAATAAAAATAAAATTTAAAATTTGAATATTGTTAAATTCTTTTAAAAAAATATAACTGTAAAATTAAAATAAATAAGTAAATAAATTATGTTATAAGTTAATAAATTTTACTTAATTTTAACTTGTTTATAAATGTCTGATTTTAAAGTAATTTTAAAGTATTTAATTATACCTTTATTAATAATTATTTTTAGGGGGATTTTAAATAATTTTCATAATTCGAAATAACCGGATAAATTATCGATTACAACTTTTTACTTTATATCGATTTAAAAGTTAAATTTCAACGTTTTTAAATTTATTATTATTACTTTTTAATTCTATTAATAAACTTTTCGTAAACCCCATATTCTTTTATATATATTTACGTAAAAATCGGTTATTTTCGTCGTTTTAATTTAAATCTATTCGAAAATTAAAAATAAAACCCGATTTTATCCGAAAAATTATTAATATTAATAATGATATCGATATATTTTATTCGACCGATTATTTTATTTAAATCGGATAATATAATCGAAATCCTTTCCATCAAAATTCAGAAATTACGGAATACTAGGATTTTATATTCGGATTTAACCGGTATATTTCAGTTATTTTAATTAATAGAAATTCGAAAAGGTGTCGTAAAATTAATTAAGATTAAAAATAGCTAATTTAAAATTCGTAACCTTTTTTCCTAATTAATATTTAATACTTTTAGTCGTATAACTAATAAAAAGTTATAAAGTTATCTTATACGGACTTAAAGTTTACCGCGAGAAACTTAACATTTTTTAAATTATTATTTACTTTCTAGAAAATTCCATTTATCGAATTAATTAATACTATGTAATAATCAGTTTCGGAATAAAGAATTTCGTACCCGAAACGTATAATTTATTATTACCGTAAAAACTATTAATAATTATTAATGTCGAAAATATTAAGTAAAATAAATATCGTAATAATCATTAAGAAAATTACGTCGTATTTTTTTCAGGTTAAATAATACGGCTTAAATTTAATAACTTTATAAATATTATTAAATATTATTATAACGTTTCGGGAAATTATTTTATTTTATAATATTATTTAGTATAGAATATGAAATATTTTATTTAAAATTATATTATTTAAAAAAAACTTAATATCGTTATTATAATTTCCTTTATTAATTCGTTTATATTTTTTGTTTAATATATAATAATTTTCGTAATTTAATAGCTGAATAAATATAAGCTTACGTATTTCCACTAATTATAAAAACAGCTAGTTTAAATCCAGTTTAAGCAACCGTTCCTTTAATTAGCGCCAGCTTAAAAAAAACTAAACTAATTAAGGTTTCGACTCCGCTATTATATCGGCGACAACTCGAACGGTTAAAGACTTTAGAAACTAACTAATTACATTAATCGTATACGTAACCACTTGTTTATTACCGTATACTTACGACCCGTATTACGTTTTTCCGGCCTTTATTAATAAAGAATAATTTTTAAAAGATACTGCCCGATTACGATTATATAAAACCTGTTATATATAGACTTAGTAAATAAATAACCGATATATTATATATTATATATATATAAATAAATACCCCTAATAGTATTGAATCTTATATATAATAATTATTATTAGTTTTAAAAATTATTTTAATTATAATAATTAAAATTATAAAAGAAAATATATGAAAATTTCCGAATAGTTATTATTATAACACCGTTACGTTTTCGGATTTATATTATATAGGTATTATAATTATAATATATATTTACTTAATTTAAGATTAAAATTAATTATAAATTTTGTATAGTTTTTATATGTTAATAACTTCTTATATCGTCGTTCTTTTCAAACGTTAATTAATCGTTTAATTTAAACTATTAAATTAATAATTCTGTGTATATTATTATAAAAAAATTATTTGCGAATAAAATTTTTAACTTTTATATAAATTTATTTATATTAATACTAAAAGTTTAATGCATATATTTGAATATTTTATTTTAAATGCGTAATATAATGGAATTAATAAAATTTAATAGTAATTTTTTATATATTTAAAAGAAAATAATAAAATCTTTACCTTTAAAATTTTAATTAACAATATATTTTAGTTATAAAAATAATAAGCCTTTGAAAAAAGTAATATAATATATAAATAATTCTTTTAAAAGAAACTTAATTAAGTAAATTAATATATTATACTCTTTCGGTTATTCAGCTTTATTAAAACGTATTTTTTTTGCAGCTTTTATCGATGACGAGGTTTAACGGAATTTTGGAGGTTTTTTGTAATCCGGAATTACCAGATAAATTATTATGCGTAATTTTCCAACTTATATCGATTTAAAAATTAAATCTTAATAATTTTAAACAGGTTATTATTATTTTTTAATTTTCTTATTACTCTTTTTGTAAATTAAATATTTTCTAGTATTTATTAACGTAAAAATATTTTTTTACTATTATTATAAATTATATTCGAAAATTAAAAATAAAATCCCATTTGTTTGAAAATAATTAATAAGATTAATAAAACCATTAGTAAACTTTATTTGGTTAATTATTATACTTAAATCGGATAATATAATCGAAACCGTTTCCGTTAAGATTTCGGAAATACGAAATATTAAGAATTTATAATAGGATTTAAAGGGTATATTTTAATTATTTTAATTAATAAAGGTTTAAAAAGGTGCTGTAACATCGGTCGAGGTTAAAAAAGTTATAAGATTAATAGGTTATAAAGTTATCAGATACGGATTAAAAGTTTATTTTAAAAAGCTTAATCTTATTTAAATGATTATTTTCTAAGAAATTCCCTAGGCGAATCGTAAAGACAGAAAGTATAAGGTTTATTAAAGTTAAAACTTATCGGTATTACATAAATAAATTTTTTAATCGATATTAACTAAGAAATTACGTATTTATAAGGGCTTAATAAATAATTTCGGAATAAGATTTTTCGGACCCGAAAAATATAATATGTCGTAACCGTAAAATTTATTAATTATAACGGTAATCGAAAATGTTAAAAAAATATTTATTATATTAATTATTAATATAATTATTTTATATTTTTAATTTAACTTTAAAAATAGAGGTTAAACTAAATAATTTAATATAATATAAATAATATTATTATTATATACTTTTTTATAAATATAACTATTTTATTTTCGTATTTGGTTAAACTATTTCTGTAATAATTATTAATTGTTTATTTTTCCTTAATTATAAAATCTATATTTTTTATAAAAAAAGCTTTTTTGAACGTATGTTTTTAATTTGAAGTATTTAATAAATACGTATGTCGTTTTATAAAAATAAAGGTTTTCCTATAACAATATTAAAATATATTTTATTTAAAAATTACTTAATTTAAATACTTTTTACTATTTTGTATAAATAACCTTGGTATTAAATTGTTATAATCATAATTTTAAACGGGTTTTAAATATAAAAAGGGATATTAATATCTAGAAAACAAAATATATTTATTATAAATATAATTAAATTGGAATAAAATACAGATTATTCTTATAATCCGAATATAATAATAATAATTATAATAATATTAAATAAGTAATATTATAATACGGTTTTAGTATATAATAAATTTATAAGTTTTAGTAAGAAAATATAAAATATATCGAATATTAATAACAAAAATTAATATATATAGAATAATAATATTATTAATTTTGTATTAAATTATATATATAATTAAATAATACATTGTATAGTATTTTCAGAAATAAATCTATATTGACTTTTTAATATATATTTTAATAGGTTTAATAATATATTAAATTTATTGCTAATCTTATTATATTCGATTATATTAATTTTGTATTTAAAAGAGATTATACGTATATAAATACAAGTTAAGTACTATTAAGGTATCTAGCTATGTATATATATACATAGATAACTTAATAAAAAGCTGATTTTTCTTAATATATATACTAAATTATAACAACATTTTATGTGGAAAGTTAATTAATTATAATTATTACATTTATTAATATAAATTCTTTTCTTGATATTTTTATTTTATTAAAATTATATAAAGTTATTAAGGTGAAATTATATACCTTATTTACGAAGATTTTATTATAATTATAAATATTTTTAATAATATTACATATCGAAATTCATGTTTAAATTAATTTTTATTATTTCTTTTTCGATTTAAATATATTTTTTAAATGTTTTACCGCTTAATAATATTATACGTTTAGTTAAACTTCGATATATATTATATCATATTTAATGAATAATACATTTGTTATATTTTAATAATAGTAGAACTGAATAAAACCATATTTATATATTTAAATTAATTATTTTAAAAAAACGTAACCGTATAACATTATTAAATAAGTTAATAAATATAATATATTAGTTACTACGGTTTATTACAATTTAACCTTTTTATAAATTATCTAATTTTGTTTTTATGGATAACGATTTCTAATGAAATTTTAAACTTTTTTCGTAATCCGGAATAACCGTTTAAACTATCATTTGTAATTTTCCCCATTTTAAAATATAAATTAAATTTTAGCGTTTTTGAATTTATTATTATTATTTAGTAAATTTGCTAATAATTTATTTATACGCCGGATAATTTTTAATATAAATTTACGTTAAAATCGATTATTTTTACAGTTATAAATTTATTTATATTCGAAAATTAAATATAAAACCTGGTAGTTTTAAGAAAAGTTAATATTAATAAAAATAAAAATGAATTATATTCGTTTATTTATTTCATTTCAATCAAGTAATATAATTAAGATTATTTCTGTTAAAATTTCGGAAATACGAAATAATACAATTTTATACTTAGATTTAACGGATATAGTTTAAATATTTTAATTAATAAAAGTTCAAAAAGCTGCAAAATTAATCGAGATTAAACAAAAAAGCTATCGTAAAACAGGTAAAATGTTATAAAGTAGTTGTTTTATACGAACTTAAAGTTTATCGTAAAAAACTTAATATTTTTTAAAGTATTACCTTTTAAAGATATCTTATAATAAACTAGTTAGAAGGTATAACCCTTATTAAGATTAAAATTTATCGACGTTATATAAATAAATTTCTTAAGTTAATATTAATTAAAATACTATATCTTTATATAGGTGTAATACTTAATTGCGAAATTAAAATATATAATATAACGTAATCGTAAAGTTATTATTAATTATTAATATAATTATTTCGTATTTTTAATTTCATTTAAATAATATAGTTTAAATTTAATAACTTAATATATTTAAGTTACTATTTTATTAATTAATTTTAATTTTAATTAGATAAAATTGCTTCTTAAATTAATTTATCGTAATATGAGATTTTTAAAATAACCTAAATAATACTATATATAAAAATTAACTTTTTTATAATTAAATTTTAAATTTTATTTTTCAATATAAATTATTAAATCTTTTTAAAAATCATTTTTTAAAATACTTTATATATCGGTAAATATAATAATTTATTATTAAAGCGTTAAAAAAAATTAAAAGTGGCTTAATTTATAATATTAGAATTATAAAAATAAAAAAGTTATAATTATATTAAATTATTTCTCTCTTTCTAGAAAAGACGTAACTGTACAATTAAATTAAACAAATAGATAAATTATGCTATTAATTGCTAAGCTTTACCAAACCCCAACCGTTTTATAGGTAAGTTTTTCCGATATAGAAAAATTGGTATAATTTTAACCTCTTAGACGTTTTACTTTAAGATAACTTTAAACTGCCTAGTTATGCCCTTATTAACGACTATTTTTAACGGAATTCTGGACAGCTTTCGCAATCCGGAATAACTGGATAAATTATCGCTTATAATTTTCCAGCTTATATCGATTTAACAGTTAAATTTTAACGTTTTTAAGCCCGTTATTATTATTTTTCAGTTTTGCTAGTAATTCTTTTATAAACCGGATATTTTTTAGTATAAATTTACGTAAAAATCAATTATTTCCGCCGTTTTAAATTAAATCGTATCCGAAAATTAAAAACAATGTCCGATTTTTTTCGGAAAAGTTATTAATATTAACAAAAATATCGATATATTTTATTCGGCCGATTATTTTATTTAAATCAAGTAATTTAATCGAAACTGTTTCCGTCGAGATTCCGGAGGTACGGAATATTAGGACTTTATATTCGGATTTGGCCCGTATGTTTTAGTTATCTTAATTAATAAAGGTTTAAAAAAGTGCTTTAAAATTAATTAAGGTTAAAGAAATTATAAAACTGGTAAAGAGTCGTAAAATAGCTATTTTATACGGACTTAAGGTTTACCGCGAAAAGCTTGATATTTTTTAAATTATTATTTAAAATTTCCTTTATTAAACCGTCAAGTTAAAGGATATAAGGTTTATCAAGGTTAAAGTTTGTCGGTATTACGTAAATAAACCTTTGAAGCAGCTATTAATCGAGAATTTACGTATTTACGGGGATTTAATAATCTGCTTCGAAATAAGGCTTTTCGCGACCGAAGCATAATTTATCGTTACCGTAAAAACTATTAACAATTACCGTATTCGAAAATATTAAGTAAAGTATTTATCGTATTAATTATTAGTGTAATTACTTCGTATCTTTAATTTAGCCTAAATAATACGGCTTAAACTTAATAACCTTATATATTAAATTATGTCTCTATTTTAATTAAAAATAATTAACTTAAAATAAAATCTTAAGCTAAAAATTGTAATATAATTACAGATATAATAATATTTTCTTATCCAGTCTTCTAATAAAATTATTATCCCAGTTTATTTATTTCATATTATATTCAAAATACCGTTCGTTCCGATACTGAAAGTTTAAACGCTAAGTTCGGCGTAAAAGCGCTTAGAAATAGATTTATCGAAACGAATCGGTTCGGCCTTAGAAAAAAAGGCTTTAAAAACTTTTTAATTCCTTCTGTTTAAGAAAGAAAAGCGTTTATATTACGTAATAGCCGTTATCGATTAGGGGTAAAGGTTTGTCGACGCGGTGATGTCCGAGAGGACCTGAGAGGACCAGAGAGGACTAGAAAGAGCTAAGATAGCGTTTAGAAGAGTAATAGCGTTTGGAAAAAACGTGGGAGGTTAGTCGGAGGGCTTTAATATAAAATAGCTGATAAAGGTATTCGCCAAGCTGTCGAGTAAAAGCGAAAGCAAATTACAGAAAAAGGATACGTACTTAAATTAGAAAACCTTTAACTTTAAATTTAGCAAGAAAAATCGGCTATAAAATAGTAATAACTAGGAAATATAGAAAATACTCAGTTAAATAACCTCAATAATGATTAAATACGGTAACGATAATTCGGCTAAACTTACTTATATTTATACAACCAAATGAACCGTTATAATTATGATTAATATTAAAAAAGTTTTTATAATAATTATTCTTAAACTTATAAAAACGGCAATAATTAAATATTAAACCGTTTCTATAAAATCATAAATATCGATTAAAAAATAAAACTTTAAACGTAGCTTTAATGCGTTAAATAAAACCTTAAAAAATAATTAACGTTAAACTATATAACCGACCTTAAAAACTCAACACGACGATACAAGGAAGCTAATATACCTACTAACGCTAAATAATAAGTTATTATATTTATTAAGTTAATTCGGAATCGGAATAATATCGGCGATATTTAAAAAAGGTAAATAAAATTAATACTTCGTTAATACCTAGCTATAAGAGTAAATTAAATATATAACGACGTTATCGCCGAATGTCGAAAAAAAATTCGAAAAAGAACAGTAATAATAGTTATAATATAAAGCAGAACCGATAAACAAGCCCCTATAAAATAAGAAAGGCCAGCTACTTTTCTTTATCTATAGTAAATACGGCTATATAGCAAAGCATTACCAGAAAAAGCAAAAGCGTAATATAAAATACGAAACTAATTTTATCCCGGAAAGGTTAAGGGATTTATATAAGACGGATAAAAAAATCGTTTAATAGCTTTTAAGATAACGGCAAGGTCCGAATAGCTTTATAACAACTTTAAGACTATAAAAGCGTATCGGCAAATATGGTAATTTATTATTAAACAGTTAAAAATATTAAAAAAGCTTTAATTTAAAGCCCTAGAACTATAAGAATAAAAAAGCTATAGCTAAATCTAGTTATTTCTATCCCCTAGTAGGAAATAAATAACCTAGGACAGAACTCCATGCTTAAGAATAAATATAATTAGCTAAAATATAATATTAATATTAAATAATATAAAAGTTAAATTAAAAACTAAAAATAAATGAATTTAATCTGTTTTTTAATTTAAATAATTTATTTATATTATATATTATATAATTTTTCAAAGTATTCGAAACGTTTAAAAATATTAATTTGATAAATAAAAATTAAGTGTTTAAATATAAAATAACGTGCTATACATATAAGCGAGAAATATATATAAGCGAACTACTTTTTGGCACTTCCTAACAATGTATTTAAATAACTTAACTACAATACCTTAAATTAACTTAAATCAATCGAATGTTTCTTTACTAGTTATATTTACAGCTTTTGGATAAATATACGCATTATATCAAAGCTTGTTATAAACGCTATATTGTTATTTCTTTCTGCTAACCCGCCTGTAACCGCTTAATTTTAACAGTTATTAATAGTAATTCTTTGCCATAACTTTTTTGCTAGTTAAAAAAACTTGTTTATCCTATATAACAAGTATTTATCTTTTTAGGAAACGTTTGTTTTAATCGTATAATTGCGTAAATCTCGAATTATTGCAAAATCAAATCCGATACGCCGTACTATACGCCCCGCGAAACGTCCCGCGAAACGCCCCGTACGGATCTTTTATACCCCCTAACGCGTTCCTAACGTACTTCCTAACGTGTCCTATAAAACGTTTTCCGATTTATATCTTTAACGTATTAAAACCGGATAAAAAATGTTTGCGTATTTAGGTTAAGAATTCGGTCGAAAATAATTAGATAATCGGTCGGTTTTAGGTCGTACGTAATGGGGATAATATTAGTTTGGACCCGTTAGAAGGTAATCGGTCGCAGGCGGGTTAAAAGGAAGAAATAGTAATATAGCGTCCGTAATAAGGCTTGATATAATACGTATACTTGGAAAAGAGCTGTAGATATAGTTAGTAAAAAAGCATTCGATTAATTTGAACTAATTTGATATATTGTAGTTAAGTTATTTAGGTATATTAATTGGAAATGCTAAATAGTACTTCGCTTATATGTATCTCTCGCTTATATATATAGCACGTTACCCTATTTTGAATTTCATTATTAAGTGTCCGTAAATATATAATTTCTAAATTAATATCCGTTTAAAAAGCTTATTTTTATAATACAGATAAGTTTGAACTCTAATAAACCATATACTTCTTAACTGGTTTAATATAAGGAATTTTTAAAATGGTAAATAATAAGTTAAAAAATATTAAGCTTTTCGTAATAAATTCCAAGTTTATAAAAAATAGCTACTTTATATCATTTTATTGATTTTATAATTAAATATAATAAATATTAACTAGGCAAAAAAGTTAGAAATTTCAAACCAGTAATTTTTTTAATTTGGATTAATTTTACGGCATTTTTTCGAGCCTTTATTAATTAAAATAATTAAAGTATACTCGTTAAGTTTAATCATGAAATTATAATAGTTTATATTTCTAGAATTTTAAAGGAAATAATTTCGATTTTATTACTTAATTTAAATACAATAAACGGGTAAATAGAATTTATCGATAAAAATATCGATAGTAACATATTTTTTAAAAAAAATATTTTCATTTTAATATCAGAATATTATTTAATTTATTATAATAATAATAAGTAATTTTTCTATTAATTTATAATAAAATATATTTATTTGATAAGGAAAATATTAATCAAATTAATAAGTAATTATAATAAGTTTAATATTATCGAAATATAATTTTTAAGTAAATTTAAAAAAAGTTACGAACGAAAATTTATCTAGTTATATCGGATTAAGAAAAAGCTTTAAAATTCCGTTAAAATTTATTATTGATAGAAAGTATAAAATAGTTAAGTTTTAATAAAACCTAATAATTAAAATAATATATTTTTGATTTTAGTTTTATTAAGTTATATAGTTATATATTATTTAAATATTTTACTTTCTACTAAATTATTCTTAAAAAATTCATAGTAATATATATTTTAATTAAATAAATTAATAAATTATATTAAATCTTAATATTTTTATAAACGTTTTATTACAAAATAACTTTAAATTATTTTATCTTATTTTTATTAATACTAATACTTAACGGAATTTAAAATATTTTTAATATTTCGAAATAACTAATTAAATTATTATTTATTTAATTTATATAGATTTAAAAGATTAAAAATCGACGTTATTAAACGGGTTATTATTACTTTTTTATTTTATTAACATTTTTTTATAAAGTATATTATATTCGAAAATATAAAATAAAATTTAATATTTTTTAAAAAAGAAATACTAATATTAATACTAATATAAATAAGTCTTTTTCATCCTTTTATTTTAGTTAAATTAAATAATATTAATAAAATTATTTCTGTTAAAAGTTCGGAAATACGAAATATTAACATTTTATATTTACATTTACCGAGTATATTTTAATTATTTTAAATAATAAGACTTCCAAAAACCGTAATATTAATTTAAAATAAAAAAGAGTAACTAGTTTAAAGTTTTTAACTCTGTTTCCTAGTTAATATTTGATATTTTTAAGTTATTATTTTCTAAGAGATTTCTCTTACCGAACTCTAAAGAGGATAATGTTTATTAAAATCGAAGTTTAATAATATTGCTCGGCTTCGAAATAAAACTTTTCGGAACAGAGGTATATAATATATTTTAATAATAAAAATAAAGAATCGTTATCGGATTTTAAAATTGTAACTATCCCATTTATCGTATTAATTTTAAATATAATTATTTTATATTTTTAATTAAATTTAAATATTATATTTTAAATTTATTTCTTTAAAATGTCGTAATCGTATAACTAAATTAAATAAATTAATAAAATATATTCTTTCGGTTTTAAATTTTATTAAACCTTAATTTTTTCGCAAATTACCTAATTATACCCTTATCTACGATTATTTTTAGAAAATATTTACAAGGTAAAGTGCCATTGTAGTATCTAGCTATGTATATACATACAGCTGATCCGTTCACTACATATATGTACACAAATAGTTCTGTACAAACGTAACCGGGAAGTACCCCCTTAAAAACCGTCCCTTTTTAGTAAAGGCCGGAAAAACGTAATGCGGGTTATTAACGTACGGTAACAAACAAATGATTACGTATACGATTGATTTAATTAGTTCCTAAAGCCCCCAACTATTCCAATTGATTGCCGATACGGTAGCGGAGCCGAAGCCCTAATTGGTCTGGTTTTTTTAGGCTGGCGCCACCTAAAGAAACTAGCGTCCCAAGCTGGATTCGAACTAGCTGTTTTTTGCGCCCAACCGTAACAGGGTGCCCAAGCCTGTTGCAATTGAAAAAGACACCCAGGCTCGCGACCACTGAGCTATTAGGACCTACGATTATTTTTAACGGAATTTTAAACGGTTTGTATAATCCGGAATAACCGGATAAATTATTTCTCATAATTTTTTACCTTATTTTAAGTTAAAAATTATACTTTAACGTTTTTAACCCCGATATTATTCTTTTTTAATTTTATTAATAATTTCTTTATAACCCGGATATTTCTTGATATAAAATTTCGTAAAAATCGATTATTTCCGTTATTTTAAATTAAATCGTATCCGAAATTTAAAAGTAAAATTTAATTTTTTTTGAAAAAATTATTAATAAAAAAAATTATCGATTTATTTTTTTCTATTATTTATTTTATTTAAATCGAGTAATATAATTAAAATCGTTTCCGTTAAGATTCCGGAATTACGGAATATTAAAACTTTATATTCGGATTTAACCGGTATATTTTAATTATTTTAATTAATAAAAAGTTAAAAAAATGCTGTAAAATTAATTAAAATTAAAGAATATAACCGGTTTAATATTTCTAAGTTTTTTTTCTAATTAACGTAGTACATAAGCGAACGGACCAAACAAGCGAGCGGACCAAATTCGCCCCACTTTTTATTTAAACAGCTATAACTTTACGAATTTAACATAGATTTCGATGCAACTTTATCAGGTTTATTATTAATAGACATACTAACTGTATATGAAATATAAAATTAATTGGATTTATTTTCGTAAAGATATAAATTTTTATATAATATTTTTAAAATAAAAAACTTAAATAATATATAATTAAATAACATGACGAAACCTTTGTTAAATAATGTCAAATTTGATATAGCGTAGTAAACAAATTCAAATTATAATGTAATATTTTTTTCCATTTTTAAAAAAATTAATTTACGGAGATATAAAAAAGTGGGTCGTATCTACTAGTAAAAAATACACTTTTATATATACCTTACGTAATTTAGGCCCAGGATTTTTCCGAATTTTCTACTACGTTATCCTTCAATTTGAAAAGGGATATATAAAGTTTTATTAATTTTTATAAAGGTTTGGTAAAGTTATAAATTTTCAAAGATTCGATTTTATTATGTGGGTCCGAACGGTCCGCTCGCTTGTGCGGTCCGTTCGCTTGTGTCCTACGTTAATATATAATACTTTTAATTATAAAACTAACAAAAAGTTACAAAGTAACTATTTTATACGGACTTAAAGTTTACCGTAAAAAAACTTAATATCTTTTAAATTATTATTTAAAATTCTCTTTATTAAACTAGTTAAAAGGTATAAAATTTATTAAAGTCGAAACGTATTAGCATTACGTAATCGGTTTCGGAATAAGGCTTTTCGTAACCGAAATACAATTTATTATTACCGTTAAAATTATTAATAATTACCGTATTCGAAAATATTAAATAAAATATTTATCGTATTAATTATTAATATAATTATTTCGTATCTTTAATTTAGTTTAAATAATACGGCTTAAACCTAATAACCTTACATAATTTAAATACAATTAATTTAATACAAGATTAAGTGCTATTCGGGGTATTTAGCTATATATATACAGGGAGCTGATCTATCTACTAAGTATATACACAAAGGATTGTACAAACGCAACCAGGAAGCACCCTTTAAAAACCGCCCCTTCTTAGTAAAGGCCGGAAAAACGCAATGCGGGTCGTAGGTACATGGTAACAAATAAGCTGATTACGTACACGATTAATTATTTAGTTCTCAAAGCTCTCAACCAATTAGTCCCAATTATCGCCGATACGGTAGCGGAGCTGAAACCCCAACTGGTTTAGCTCCTTTAGACTAGCGCCACCTAAGGAAACCGTAACCCAAGCTGGATTCAAACCAGCTGTCTTTTGCGATTAATCGTAATAAGGTGCCCAAACCTATTATATTTGAAAAATATACCCAGGCGCGTAACTATTAAGGTATTAAGCCTTAATTAATTTAATATAATATAATATTAATATATATATATATATAATTATTACAATATTTTATATACTATATTTTAAATATAATATAAATTAAATAATATTTTTTTATAATTATAATTATATTTATATATTTATTTAAATAATATTTTAATAATATTGTAATTATAATAAATTTTATTTACGTTAACTTAAATAATTTTAAAGTTTTTATTATATGGGCGATAATTAAAGTAATTAAAAGTTTTTAAAATAAATTTAATTAATTAAATATATAATTAACTTGTTTATTATTATTTATTTTTTATCCGGCTTTTAAAAATATATTTTATTCGGAAATATTTTTTAATTACGTTATATATTTTCTTTTATATTTACTTAATAAATTAATTATATATATACTTACATACTATTTTTAAATTTATAAATTAAAATATTAATATATTATTATATTAAATGTTTTAATTTAATTTAATTTAATTTAATTAAAATTTAATATTACTATTCTTTATTAATAATTTTAATAAATATTATTTACACCTCTTTACTATATATTTCTATATAAAACGTTAGCTTTTTACAATTTTAATTATAATTTCTTACTAAAGGGGGGTGAACTCCAAATGTGGGTCACCCATAGTAGATCGGGGTTGGGGAGCCTGCGGATATTTGGACGCCAACTGTTAGCATACCGTAAGACATGGATCTTCTCCGACAACTGACCTAGGCGACATCTGCAGCTGTTCTAATATTGGGATGAATAGTGCTCGACCAATAGAGTCGGCTTCCATATCCGAACTGCTCCCAAATGCAGCCATACAAAGTCTGATCACGCTTGAGAATAGACACATGCATCTGCAGGAGAAGGGAGCAATTGAATCACAAGGATGATGCGTACATTCAGGCCATGGCGTCACCTTTGTAAGTGCGAAGAGTTGTCAACAACCCCATCCGGCTGCAGGAATTGGTTACCCAAGGCCCGTTGCTAAGATCTCCCTGGTACTGAAGAACGCCTACACCCCTGGTCACTCCTTCCCTGGGATCGTCAGTTGGGTGCTCTCCATGCGAATGTGACGGCTGGCTGCCCGCAGCGTTAACAAATGAATGGACCGGAACATCCGAGACTGAGAGGCAGTGGCACAGTATAAATACACTGTCGCAGGAGGGGGCAGCATATCAAGAACCAACCGCATATGAGCACCTCTAGGTAGAGGCTGATGACCACTCTTGAGGATTGGCAGCCAGGAGCTACATCCGCCTCTGGGTAGTGGTCACTCGAAAGCATGTAAGACTAATATGTTACGGTGCCGGGCAGAAGGAAAGCCATACCGCTAGTCCTACAAGCTCTCTATAATAATGGTAATCGTGATCTTCCGACGAGAGAAAGTGTCAGTTTGCCACTCGTGCCTTTTCTCATTTCGTTTTTATGCCTTCTCACCCATGAAGGATTACATGATGTTCTGCGCATATCTTCAACTCATTAGCTTGCTGCTACTGCCGTGTGTCAGTGGTAGAATACGCCCATTGGCTTCGATATCGGATTCAGCTAATGATATTAATAGTTTATGGCCTTCTTTTTCTATCGCACTGCGCTGCATCCATTAAGCCGCTATCCTGGACCAACGTCTGGAAAGCTATCCAGCCTTTATACGGTGTACCACGCTTTGAAGGGTGATCTCCACCTTCAAACGTTAAATGCACACGTGAAGTATGGTAAGCAAGCACAGACTTGATAGCGAGTAGGGGGGTTCTGACAGCTAATGTTGTTCGAGTAGGTCCTGTCATTAGGCAAGGCCCCAATAAGCTTGTATTTAATTCTCTTAGAGCTCTTAAAGGTAGAAGCTATTACTTTTATTGAAACCGTCCTATGTTAACAGTAGAAGATATATACCAGAACGCGATGGTTACAAAGTCTCGATCTTACCTCGTATCGCAACCGGCAAAAAATACGTTCAGCATATTCAACACGATCGACCCATTTCTACACCGTACGAAGAGTAAAATTGTCAGTCGAGCGATAAGCCCACGCTCAATGCAATACTTCGATGCCACATTGGTTCAGCAGATCGACATATTCGTTGAAAAGCTTCACAAGCACTGTGGAAATGACCTGCTTCCCTCAAAGCCAGTTAATTTAACAGAAGCATGCCAACTTCTCGCGCTTGATGTGGTTGGGCACATTGCTCTAGGATACCCGTTTGATCTCCAGAGTCGAGGAACCTACCTCCCTTTCCACCGAGCTATCAAACTACAAAGCTTCATGTTCAATATATTCCTGCAGCAACCAGCCCTGAAGCAGTTCTTTTCACCCCTTTTAGCTCTCACTGCCTTCTTCGGCTACCAAGACCCGTTTCTATGCACATTAAAAGAGATCATTAAGTCCCGTCAAGCTGATGACAAGGACGGGAAACATGACTTTTATTCGGTTGCCGCAGAAACCATTGATCCGGCCGATATGCTCTCGGAAGGGGGCCTTCTGCTTCTTGCAGGTCTGTACCTCTAGCCATTCTTTAGTGATTCTAGGCGCTGATAACCCTGAAACAGGCAGCGAGACTGTGTCCAGCGGAATGAGTGTTCTCTTCTTTTACCTTTCACATAACCCGGACTGCTACCGCAAGCTGGCCCGAGAAATACGCTCTTCATTTACATGCGCCAGTGAAATTCGTCGAGGCGTGAGGCTGAAAAACTGCCAGTACCTTCGGGCCTGTATTGATGAAGCATTGCGCATGTCTCCCCCCATACCTGCAACACTATGGCGAACCCAGGTGCAGGACGACGGGGAACCCATGATAATCGACGGGCACATCATCCCGAAGGGCACTGAGTTCGGCGTAAATACATATGCATTTCACCACAACGAGGATATCTTTCCTGATCCTTTCTGCTTCAACCCGGACCGGTGGCTTCAGTGTAGTGCGGATGATAAAGATGACGTCCAGCACAAAGCATTTGCTGTGTTTTCTACCGGGGCGCGTGGCTGTCCAGGCAAGGCAGTGGCCTATCTCGAGATGAGCCTTGTGATCGCAAAAACACTCTGGTATTTTGACTTTGAGCCGGTGACGGGCTCGTGGGGCGATATTGTGGCTGGAACCGTCACCACGGGAAGTCCGGGTTGCAAAGTTAAGGAACCCCAGTTCCAAGTAAGGGACACGTATACATCCACTCATGACGGGCCATACTTATATTTTCACCCTCGAAGGGAGCGTCAGGATCAGCTGAAGAAACAGTAGAAAAATACTTTATTCCATAAAGGCTTTATTTAATATAGTTGTGGAATGGGAACCATGATAAGGGAAGACACATTTTTAACTTTCTATATGGGCTGAACTACGTTTGATTAGCCAGGATCGGCAGGAGAGGCTCGAGGGGGTCCGTTAGCAACACGCGAGGATAAGGGGTAGGAGTTTAAGCGGCCGAGGAGGGAGCAAAAGATGGGAACAATATGCGCACCAAAGAGCTCACGAACTGACTAACGGTGGAGGTTTCTTATCGCTTCATATGGCTGGATACAGCTGACCAATCAAGAGCACAGAAAATCATACCATTACTTACCGTGAAGTGTGGCTTCTGAAATAACAGGGCGTACCTCTTCGGCATCATAACCTTAGTGGTCAGGGATACAGTAGGCCGAAATAATCACAAGGTCAAAGCCATAGCTCACCTGAACGAATAATGTCCCTATCGTGAGTTACGCGACTAGTACGCCGTTCCCAAGAATTGAGTCACCCGGTACCAACGCATATAGCAGGACTCCAACCACTGTAATAACCGTGGACTTACACCACCCCATGATGTGTCCGTGCCTCAGTACAACTCGATGTAGGCCCAAAAGGAACCCATTTAACTATGCTCTCCACCCTGGATATCTATGAGACCCTGACATTACACACTGAAGCATATACGGCTGAAGGAAAGGAATTTATCAGGTTGACCTGTAGAAGGTCCTAGCTAGAAAGTGAGGGTAGCGAACCCTCTTTAAATATATACAAAAACAGTTACAGCTGAGAGGATACTGTACCCGTGATGCATAAATTAACCCCCTGTAGGTTGTTGATTAGCTGAATTTAAGGTTTAGTTATTTTATCGATTTTAGCTGGATCTGATATACCCTTTTAGCTGTTAGGAATTAACAGCTGAAGTTTTTATGATCGTGAATATTACTTAAAAAGGAAATACCGTGGTGTTTTAAAGAACCAAAAATCAAAAAGGTAGGTGCATCCCTAGATTTCGGGGTTACGTTCCGGGATTTGGAGATGGAATGATTTTTAATAGGATTTGAATTTATGTTTTTAAGTGTTATAATTTGATATCATACCGTTAAATTATAAAAGTTTTATTAAAAAGTTACTTTAATAACTTAATATTTAAGGTAGTTTAAGATTTAAAAAAAAAGTGTAACGGGAACGAATAGTTAGAAGGAAACGAAAGGAACAGCTTTTAGTTACTGGGTAATAACAGGGATAAAATAATATTTTTTTAGGTTTTTTTAAGCCTTAAAGTAACGTTTTAAAGGTTTAATAGCCGAACAAATTCCTGATGTTGTTATAGATTAAGTGGTTTAGTAAATCTATTCGTTATTATCGCTTTAATTAGCGTTTATTCGATTTTAATTTTCCTTATAACGTAAGTTTTTCGAAGTTAGTAATTATAAATATTAACGTACTTTAGTTTCGTAATTAGGCGTATTGTTTTTTCGGTAATTAATTATATCGTTTACTTGTTATTTATTTAAATAACTAGCTCTTTATTTAGCTTTAAATTAATAGCTTTAAAGAGCCTTTATATAAAAAGGGCTTTTTAACGGTTTGTAATAAGGCTAATAACTTGGTTTCCGTATTTAAGGTAATGATTATATTTTGTTTATTTATTTACTATATAATAAGTTTTTCGAAAAATAATATTACGAAATTCTGGAAATTTTTACGGTTAAAGTTATTTGTAAAAAATACGTTATTTACGTATAATAATAATCATACGTTGAGATTTTTATTATTATTATATTATATAACGAAATAACGCGGATAATAACTATAAAGTAAAGCTTTATTAATAACATTAAGGTAAATAGGATTTAGGTTTTTATTATATCGTAATAAATAAGAAGCAGTTTTTGTTATATCCGGGCAAGTATTAATCGCTTTATATAATAAGCTGCCGATTTTTTCGAAATATAGCTTTTTCGACGTTATAAACGTTTTGCCTGTATATTTTTTAAGATCTTTTTATTTAAAAATTTTAAAGTAACGTTTTTCGAATTTTAAAAGTTCGAATTACGAATATATTTTTCCTAATAATCGTTTTATGTTAATTATAGTTTTTTAACTAAGTGTCAGCTAGCAGGGGGTGTTAAACGCACTTTATATACGGAAAGGATCCTTTTAATCGGAAGATATATATTCCGTTACTAGGCTATATAAAAGCTATACGCGTACGAGAAATATACGTAAGTTAGCTTATTATAATAATATAATTAATATCTTTTATATCTAATAATTAAAAGTTGTATTTGCTTAATTTGCGTTATTATTAATTAATTAGCTGTTATTAAAACGATATAGGCTATATATAAGTAATAATTATTGGTATATTTTATTAATTATAATAATAACGGTATCGTTAACGTTTTCCGTTATTTATAACGGACTTAAGGATTAGAACTATTTTAAGGGCGAATTCTAGGCTAAAGCGTACGTTTTTTAATATATAGGATTATATCGATCTTAATTAATAATTCCCGTAGCCTGTCAAATTAATAAAATTTAATATAATTTTATATCCGAAAAGACGAATCTGTTATACGATACGAATTAATACCTTAAACGGGTTTTTAATTATATTTATATTTTCCGGAAGAATTTATAAAAAAATCAATTATACCGGTTACTTAACAAATATTTTTAAGATAACGACCGAAAGTAAATAAACTTATAATTAAAACTTTACGGTATATATTTACAAAAATTATAAGTACGATACTTTCCGAAAAAACAATAAGGATTTTATAAAATAAATCCTGGAATTAATATTTCCAGTAATTAAGGAAATAAGCCTTTTTTCAGGAAAATATTTACGGGAGTAATACGTTAAGCTAATTAAATCCAGTAAGATATACGATAATAGGTTTTTGATTAATATTTAATAAAAATATTGCGAAAAATTAAAGTAAATTTTGAAATCGGTAAAAAAATTAAATAAATAAATTATAAAGTGGTAAAAGGTTATAACTTAGTGATAGAGATATGGAATTTTAAAAATAAAGATGATAATTATATAAGTTAACGATTTGTATATAATACTGGCACTTATTATAAGGATTTGAATAATTACGTTTTAATTGGTAAAAAAATTTAAGATTAATAATAATACGATTAATTATTAAAAAGTGGCGGTTAATTTTTTAAGTTACTAGATTATAACTTATTTATAATTTATATGTAAAAATATTAAAATAACGTTTTTAACGTTTTACGAGATATCTGCGGATTTTTTTAATTAGGATAATTTTGATTAGAAAGAGGTTAAGGATAACTTTTAACCGTAAAGAAGAACTTTAGGGCGTAGGCCGAAATACAGCGGTTATAAAGGTTTTTAAGTGGGCCGAAATAGTAGTAGTAATAAGCGAAAGCGTTAAGAGTTAGACGTATAAAGGATGTAATGTAAAACCTGCTTAAACTTTTTGTATACGTTATTTTAATATTTTTATGCGTTTTTTAATAAAGTTCTAATAAAGTTTAAGCTTAGTAAGGCAGTTTTAACGTTAATTTAAAATTAAATTGTTTCGGATTAATTTTTTGAAAAAAAAAATTAATCGTTTATCGAAAATTATAAAGATAATATTTACTTAAAAGATAAATTAACTTTTAAAGGCAATAAAATAAATTTTAACGTATTTTTTGATTTTTTAATTAACCTAATATAATAAATACCTTGTTTTATTTTTTAAGGAATTTATTTATTTTGGACTTAAGATTTATAATATATATTTTTAACTTTATTAGCAAATTTCTATATTATAGGATAACGATTTAAAGTAACGGAATATATACAGGGAATAACTTTATTCCGATTAAAGGATACGGAAAAGTAAATATATTGTTTTAAAACTCTAAAGGCTTAAAAACGTTACGTTTATACAACGTGGCTTATTATAAGGATTTCGTATATAACTTAATATTTTTCCGGCAATTCCGAAAAAAAGGGTATTAATAAGATAATCGAGAAGTTAATAACTTTATTCGAAATAAATATAATTAAATAATTATTACGTTAATAAATAAATTTAATTAATTTGTTATTAAAAATATTAACGCGATAGTTATTTATGTAGTTTTTATACTTTATAAACGAAACGTTAGTTATATATAACGAAATTATTATAAATCGGTAACGGTATAATTTAGCATTTAAAATTAAGATATTTTGGGCCCGAAATAATTACTTAGTTATAGTTTTATATAAAGCGAATGCGTTTAAAAGGTTTTATAATAATCGAATGTTAAATATATGGTAAGGTAAAAGCCAAAAAACAAATACGCCGAAAACTAAAAAAAAAAAAACTTTTCGATTAAGATAATAAATTATTATTAATTTTACGGATTTCGAAAATAACTTTAAAGGATATAAATACGTTATATTCGTTACCGGTAAAAACTTAAATTTTATTTAAAATATTTACCTTAAAAACCGAAAGTAAAATATATTAATTATAACGTTCGAATATTTCCTAGAAGTTTTAAAAAATTAGGATAAGGTTTTTTTATAAATAATCCAATATAATAACGAAATTTTAAAAAATTATTAATTTCGAAATATATTATAATCGCCTTTTTGTAATATTAAACTTAAGCCTTTAATACCGTATACCCAGGTTTAAAACGAGGGTATAAAACTTTTAAGGGGTATAATTAAGGAAAAAGTAATTACGATACGAAATGGCGTTAAGTTATTTTCGTTTTTAATTATATATATTTTTAAAGTAATAGTATATTTATATAACTATACTTTTAGATACGTATTTTTTAGCAAAGTTTATACGAAATTTATTATATTTACTTAATATATAAAAACGGTATTATAATATTTAATCGGAAGCTTTAATAAGTTCATTTACGAATATACGGCTATATAATTTATGTTATAATAATTACCGTTATAAAGAAAATATAATGATTTTAAAAGTTAAATTTTAAAGCTTAGATTAATTTTTTAATCGGTTACCGATTTACGAATATTTACGAAATTTAGAATTTATTAATTAATAAGGTTATTATTATTCGAAACGTATAGTTTAACGAAAAAATTATTTTTTAAGTGATATTAAAGACTTAAAAAACAACTTTTTATACGTTATAAAAAAAAGCTATAGAAGTTATTGCAATAAATAAAAATATTTAATTAGGGCCTAAGTTACTTAAATATATAAATATAAAAAAAAAATTAAAAACATAAGCAGAATAATTTAGTTACTGGTTAAATAGGAAAGGTGGTTTTAAAATAATATATGCGTAAAAGACGTACGGAATGAGAAAAAAACAAACCTATTCGTATAGGACTAATTATTTTTATACGATAGTTATGTTTAAATTATTTCCGTTTTTTAAATTATTATTTTTACTAACGTTTGTTTTAATAATTGTTATGATTATTATATTAACGGAAATAATAAAAGTAGTTTTAGGTTTTTATTACGCTATTTAATTTAGGGTAACGATAAAAAACGAAAGTACTTTACGGGTTATAAACGTAGGTTTTCTATATATTCCGTATCGAGAAAATAGTTATTAATACGATTACAAAATATAAAAAGCTACGTTTAACGTAGGACGAATAATTTATTTTATTGGTACGATCGATAATTAGCCGGTAAATTACGGAAATTTAAGGAAATTAATTACCCGAAATATACGTTATCTTAATTAGAAAAGTTTTAATACGAAAATATATAAAGTTTTTAAATTGCGAAACCAGATATATAGACGCGATTTATTATTATTACCGTAAAGTTATAAAAAGTTAAGTACATACTTTTTAAGGAATATATTTTGTAAAGCCGAAAAGGCTTATTTGTAAAGTTATAAGAAAATACGATTCTGGGAAATTATTAATTAGTTTTTTGTTAAGGGGAAATAAGTTTTAAAGTATATATAAATATACGTTTACAAATTCGATAAGTATAACTGGTTACAAAAATGTAAAGTACGTCTTATTATACGAAACGATTAATAACTGAAAAACGTTTATAGTAATATATACGTATTTATTTTAGCTAAAAAATTATTTAAAACCTTAATTACTGTTACGATTAAATTCGACTTAAAACTAAAGCAATATAATATTATTAATATTTTCGTTAACGCTTAATTACTTTATAAAGTATATATAAAAATACCTTTAGGATACCTGTAACGTAATAAAATGTTCCTAATTAAAAAGGCTTTATACGGCTTAAAAAAGTTGCTATTATTATAATAAAAAAACTTTACCGGAACGTTTAAAAAATTAAAACTTAGCCCTATTCTTTATAAACCTTATTACTTTATTCGTCAAAAAGTTTTTTTTTTTTTTGTAAACGATATTATAACAATATATCGCAAGGAAAATTAAAACCTGGTTAATTAGTTAATTTAGCAAATTCGGAAAGGGTATACTTTTACAAAAAATAAAAACTTATAATAATTCCTCGGTATCGAAATAATTAAAAATAAATTTAACAGAAAAATCTAATTATCTTAATCCGATTTTAACAATAAACTAATTAACTTAATCTTTAAAAAAAAGCCTAAATAACTTCCTAAAGATATCTATAACTAACGTTAAGTTATTACCGAATCCTAATCTAACCTATCTAGGCTTTATTAATAAATACTAAAAAAAAATCGGTTCCATCCTTTACGTAACAATTACTACGTAACCCGATATATCTTTTACCGTATCCCGACTTACCCGTTTCAACCTAAACCCTAATAACATATATTATAAAGCCGTTAATTAAGTTATACTATACTTAATCAGGATTAAAACGTTAACGTTACAATTCGGAAGCGAAAATTCGTTAAATATTTAAAACAACATTTTTTTAACGGATAATACGATTAATCGAAAAAATTTCCAAGCTTACGTTATAAAGCTATTTAAAAAAATAATAAAATAACGGGCGAACAAGCAAAATACAGTAATTACGTTTATAACCGAAACGGAATTGCTATTTTTTACCTAGGTTGTAAAAAAAACCTTATTTAGCTTTCGATTAATTAAACAGTTAAAAATTACGTTAAATACTGGACCGTTAAATATATGGTATAATAATTAATAGATAATACGGCTTATTAACGCTAACGTTGCCCTATTACAAACAAAATTGCAATACGTAAATATATATAACCACTAGTTACGAAAAACCGCAAAAAAAAACTTAATTAAAATAAATTATACGCTTACGAGTAATATATTAGTTAATAAATTAACTAAAACCCTATTACGCGAACCGTTTAAGCATTTTAAAAAACAGCTAAAATTAATAAATATTACGGAAACCTTCGAGTAACGGAAAAACACCCTGTAAATAATTTCAGAAAAAGAATTAACTAATTAAAAGGAATTAATCGCCGGAGGAAAAATCGAATAAAAAACTATGGCTCTGGGAAATAATAATATATAACGATTAACGCCATAAATACTTCAGGGCGTTAAAGGGGTATATCAGCTAACAAAAAGTACTAAACGCACCCTATATACGGAAAGGATCCTACTAATCGGAAAATATATATTCCGTTACTAAGCTACATAAAAGCTGTACGCGTACAAGAAACATACGCAAGTTAGCCTAATATAACAACACAACTGATATCCCCTATATCTAACACTAAGCAGTTACGTAGAATACGTATTTTTAGGAATTACTATAATTTTTTAAAGTTATTAATATAAAAGCGTTATTTTAGTTTCGTAAAGATTTTTTTCGTACGTATTATATTTCAAGTTTAGTATATTATAATTATATCGTTAACGTAAAAAAATAACGTTAATTAATTATTAGTTATAACGTATAGGTTATCCGGAACGGGTTTTAAATTTAATTCCTTTATATTTAAAAATAAATTTTGTTATTACCGGAACGGTAATTATTTTAAGCTATATAGATCTTTTAAAAACTTTAAATAATAATCCGGACGTACGAATCTTTATAAGAAGCGTACGTATACCAGTTCGTCGATTACGTTATGTAAAAACGTAATAATAACGTTAAATTAATAAAGCTTAAGGTTAAATCGGGCTGTTATAATTATTAGTATATAAAAAAAACCTTTTTACAAATGTATAAACGTATACGTTAAGTTTTTTACGGGGTTAAAAATTATTTCGGATAATTATTTTAACCTTAAACTTTTAAAATATCTCGTATTTATTAAATTTATAAGTAAATATTTATATTAACGGAAAATTAATGCTAAAGCTTATATCGTTAATTACATTTTAAAATATAGTAATTTTAATTAACTGTTTTATGTATTATATTTAATTTTATTCCCGTTTTACCAGCCGCTTTTCAGTTTTTTGCGTATTTATACTATATAGTTTTAAACTAGTTTTTAGGCAGGGGAAAAAAGTTATCTTGATAAAAACGGTTTAGTTTAATCGTTGCCGAAAATATAGCGTTAAACGCGGTAGGATATATATTACGTTTTTCGAATTTCAGCCTGTAATTCGTATTAGCCGAAGGTAATTTTCTTTTTTTTCCGTTTTACGTTACGGATTTAAAAATAATTATTTAATTTAAAAAATTCAACTCGGTATAACGTTACCGTAGCTAAAAAGGACCCGGTAATATAATTTAAGCTTTATTAAGTATTAACGTATAAAATTATTAATAATCTAAGTTTTCGAAGTTTAAAATAACTTTGGGTATAAATAAATAAGGCTGTGCAGCTTTACGTTTCGAATTATCCCTTTTATTAGGGATATATTCGAAATCTTTTTTAAGGTTGTTATTAACTGCCGAATTAAAGGAATTTTCGTTTAAATACGAATTATAAACTTTATTAACTTTTACCCCCTTAATTTCCTATAAAATTTCTTAATTAGAATAATTCGTCATTATTACGATTATATCGTATATAGGTTCGTTTTTAGAAACGTTTTGCGTTACCATATATCCTACCCCTTTAATAATGCCTATATTTAAGGGATTATTATGAAAAATAACTTTTAAAGTTTTTAAAATGGTTATTACTTTAAGTAGGATAAGGATATTATCGATTTAATCGTTTAATTCCGTAATTTCGAATGATAATTTTTGTTATTTATTATAATTTAATTTCATTTCGTTAAAGGTAATATTTTTAATTATAATAATTTATTATTACGAAGGAATCCATACCCGATATAGGTTATTAATTATATATTTAACGAAATAGTCGATATACGCCTTAAAATTCTTTTTTTAAACGTTTAGTTTTTCGACGGGCCGTTTTTATAAATATACAAACTTTTAATCCGAAAAGGATAACGTTCGAAACGTTTACTTTTAAACTTTTTTAGGGAATAGGTATTTTATTCCCTTTAATTATTTATTCGTTAAAAACCTAGATAAATATTTTCAAGTTTAAAACTTTAATAGGTATACGGTTAATAATATATATAACTACTTTAATAGCTTTAAGTTATAAATTTTAAAAAAAGTTACTATTGATAATTAAGTAACGTATTTTCGTAATAATTACGCCCCCAGTACGTTTTTGAACGTTTATAGGTTTTTTGGTATATAAAAACAAAGGTTTAATCAAAATCCCTATATTTATAAACTATTTTCGGAACTTTTTTCCGAAAAAATTTTTACCGTTAAATATAAACGGTTTAACTTTAATATGGAATTATCTTTTAAAAAAAGTAATTGCGTTTATTAAAACGTTAAAAGTATATTTTTTCCGTTTTAAGGTATAATTAATCCTAGTTTTAATAATAGGGCAGGTAATAATTAACGCTTTTATATATCCGTCAAAAGCGTTATTAAATTCGAAAAAATTAAAGTATATCGTATTAAAAAATTTCCGTTTTTTAATTTACATTTTTCGCGAAACTTTTTTTTCGTATTTTTGTAATAGCATAATTCTAACAATTGATTTTCGACGGTGGTTAAATTTTCGTTTCGGTAATTATTTATAGCATTTTTTTTAAAAGTTTTCGAGCTTAAATAAGTTAATCTTCGGTGTTATAATGTAACGTTTCCTTTTAAAAGTTTTAAAAAAAAGTAAAAATCGTTTCCGTAAAACTTTTTTTAAGTAGTTGATTTTAACGGAAGGAACTTTTAGATTAAGGGTTCCGTATCGACATCTTCGTTTTTACTTTCAAAAATAACTTTTTCCTTAAAATTACTTTCGTTTTCCGGAATAATAACTTCGGGTTTTTTAATTACCATAAAAACTGCTAAAGTAATACCATTATTATCGTTATTTTTAAAAGTTATTTTAATATAGTATATAACGGGTTAACGTTCGATTTAGCTAACCTTCGTTATTTTCGTTTTTAACGCTTTGTAATATATAACGTTAATTTTATAATTTTAATAAATCCTAACTTACTAAAAAAAGCTTATACGAAGCTAGGTTAATATATATCTTAGGAATATATAGGTATCCCTTTAAAAAAAAGTATTGAACCTTTTTTTCCGGGGTAATAAGCGATATTCTTCGTATACCCTCACCTAGGATATTAAGATATTTTCTTCCGGGTAAAATTTTTCCTCCTACCTTAAAAGAGCTTATATTTACGAAGTTAGCCTTATAATTTTTAACGTACAAATCCGAATAAATATCTAGGAACGTAAATCTTTTCAGGTTGTATCCGGTAGTAACGCTGTTAACTTATAAATTCGTCGAAAGTTCTGCTATAAAAAATATTAAAGCAGATTAAAAAACTAATAATTTTTTTTTCTAGTTAATATACTTAACGGCAGTTTTTAGGCCTTTAATATCATATGCGATACGTTTATCTACCTTTTTTTTAATTTCGGAGTTTTTGGTTTACCCGTTAAACCAAGCTTTCGGGTAAATATATAAATATTCCTTAAAAATATAAACCATACCGTAAAGATATTTTCGATTAAAATAGCGCTTACCGTTTTAAATATTGTTTTAATTATTATTTGAAATGTTTTAAAAGAGTTCCGTTTAATTAAAAATCTTTCCGTTAAAAGTAACATTAAACGTTTTTCGTAATACCTATTCGGCAGTAACGCCTTATACCTTCCGAAACTTTATATAATTTCGAAATTACTTTACGAACTTTTGTACGGACGGTAATTTAAAGGGATCTTTATTTTTAAACATAACTTCCTTTACTGTAATTATTTAGGTAATAAAAAAGTTTGATAAGAAAACGTTTATAGCTTTTAGAAAATCAAAATACCTGTAATATCTTACGGCGGCAGGGATTTTAATCTTCTCGGTTTTAGTATATGCTTTCTAATAAATGGAAAGTTATATATCCATTTAAATTTTGTAAATTTTTAACGCTTATTTATATCGAACGTTAATCTTATAAATCCGAACGTTATTACTATGTTTAAATTTGTTTTTTAAAATAATTAACCTTTTTCGAAACGTAACTTTTTTCCAGTATATTTAATAATAATCGGGATAAATAAATTAATTTAAAAACGCGTTAATTTCGGTAACAGCTTTTTTTTAAATAAGGAATAAAAATTACTTTTTGTTATAAAACTTTAAAGCTTTCGAATATTTGGTATACTTAGCCGTATTAAAAGCTAACTTATTAATTACTTTATTTTGATAATGTTAAAGCTTAGAAAGGATTAGTATAAGTAATAAAAGTAGCACTTAAGTTACGTTAAAGTTGATATATTCTTATAATAAACTAGCTTTCGTATTAACGCAAAATTTCAAAATATTATATTTTTTAGGGATTTTTTTTTAAGGAGATACCTTGGGGTTTACCTTGAAAAATAGTTATTTAGCTTTGTTAATAAGGAAGGAATTATGGTTTCAGCCGTAATATGAAAGATAAATAGGTTAAGGTAATAAGGGCTTAATAGTTAGGAACCTTTGTAAAAGGCGGTAGTAGGTTATAAAGTTACTGTAAAAGTAACGATAAAATTGCGTATAGCTTTAAAAACGACGTATATAACGTATATATTAAAGTATAGTTAAAAGAAAGGCGGACCGGGTTTATAACTATAAGACCCTAACATTATATACTAAAATATATACGGCTGAAGAAAAGGAATTTATTAGGTTGACCTGTAAAAGGTTCTAGTTAGAAAGTGAGGGTAGCAAACTTTCCTTAAATATATACAAAAACAGTTATAGTTAAGAGGATACTGTACCCGTGATGCATAAATCAACCCCCTGTAGGTTGTTGATCAGCTGAATCTAAGGTTCAGCTGTTTTATCGACTTCAGCTGGATCTGACAATATCCCACCGATGCCAACCTTGATCAACTCCGGGGTCGTGTAACTACCAGACACCATCTCCGTCTCTGGTAATGGTGCGTGGCCGGTGGCCGGGTTATCAACTACCGTAACAATGAGGGTGACTTCCCTCTGGCTAGAGGATGCGTCGGGTCACGGACTCGCGTGGTGTAGTTGAAGTGACCGTTTGGGGCGGTTCCGTAACCGTCCATTTGATTGGCCCAGCAGACATTCTGTTGAGCGTCGTTGCCACGGCAGATGCACCCTCGCGTACATGTTAATTACTTCTCTGCTAGAATTGCTTCCAACACGTCGAAGTAAGCCTTTACGCGCTCAGGGGGATATAAGAAGTATTTGCACCTGGGTACCGAAACGCAGGGTCCAGCGCTCCGAGAAGATTGCCCTCCCACTCGACGGGCAGCGGCGGACGCATGAGGACCATGGTTATTGGATTCTGGCACAAGATCGGGCGCTCGAACTGTGTTAGTTTAAGAGTTATATGGATATATATATGTATTCCTACAAGGTACCGAACCTCGCGCCCGAAGACTCCGCACGCACACCGACCGCCTCTGTCTCGGTGATCTGCCCGCAGCTGACCTTGACCCGGAGCGCGAGAACGCCAGGGGTACTCTTCTTGGTTACGCCCCAGTAGCCGGCGACCTCGCTAGGTGGTTCCGCAAAGCGAGCTGACGTATTCATCTGTGCCCGGCATCGTAATCTCGCCTGTAGTAGCCCATAGCCCGTCGTCCAAGGCAAGGAATTGCCCGTTCTGTGAATAACGAATTCTTGCGGCCAGGATCAGGGTGGAAGGGGCGTGTGCCAGCATCATTTGGGGTACTTGGTCCAGCACACTACCCAGACACGCCCGATTACAGCGATTGGGGATTGTGTTTTTGGTCCCCGGCCAGCTCAAGTCCACGGGCGGCCAGGAGTGGAACGCCGAGTGCTAGGGTTTGAAAATGGGTACGCGTAGGTAGCCACTTACTACCTATGAGCGTGGGTGGTTAACCATGGGTATTTTATTAAAAAGTGAAAACTTTATCTTAGCTAGCTTAAATCTTATTTACTTGTAAGTTATATATTGTAATTTCTTAATTATAATGCGTATTTTCGTAAAAGATAATAAAATCTAAGTTATAATGTTATAAAAAGGGGTTTTTTTTATATACGGTTAAAAAAATTAAATATTTTAATATAGAATTTTTAACGTAATTATATAAGATCGAACAAATTTAATAGTTTATATAAGGTCGTTAAACCGTGTTATTTAAGCTAAATTAAAAATACGAAATAATAATATTAATAATTAATATGATAAATATTTTACTTAATATTTTCGAATACGGTAATTATTAATAGTTTTTACGATAACGATAAATTATACCTGAATTACGAAAACCCTTATTCCGAAGCCGATTATTATATAATACCGATAAATTTCGACCTTAAAAAATTTTATATCTTAGTTTAATAAAGGAAATTTTAAATAATAACTTAAAAAATATTAAACTTTTCGTAATAAACTATAAGTCCGTATAAGATAGTTTTATAACCTTTTGCCAGTTTTATAATTTTTTATCCTTAATTAATTTTAATACTTATTAAACTTTATTAATTAAAATAATTAAAATATACAAGTTAAATTCGATTATAAAATCCCAATATTTTAAATTTCCGGAATCTCGACGGAAAGATTTTTAATTACCTTCTTCGATTTAAATAAAATAATCCGCCGCATGAAATTTATTAATATATCAATCGATATTAATAATTTTTTCGAAAAAAATCGGGTTTTATTTTTAATTTTCGAATATAATTTAATTTAAAACGGCGGAAATAATTAATTTTTATAACGTGCCGGATAAGCTTACGGGATAAATAAGCTTACGGGATGATTTTTAACATATTTTAATTACCTAACTTTAATTAACCATTTTTTAACACTAATAACATAGAACGGCTTATAAAAAATGCAAGAATAAATTTAGCCGTTTAGGTTAAAAAACGAAACCCGATATTTAGTTATGCGATATTTAGTTTTATTTATAAAATTACTTATTTTATTTTGTACGTACGATATATTAATAAATCCTTTAAAACTGATATTATTTTTAATTTGCGAAAATTAACGCTAACCGAAAAATAATTGATTATCGACCGAATTTTTAATTTAAATACGTAAGCGTTTTTTGTCCGGTATTAGCATGTTAAAAATATGGCGAATTTGTTACTTGCGTAACGTGTTACGGGACGTATTAGGGTTAAATGGGTATTTAATTTTGTTAAAAGGTAACGAAAATTCGAAACGTATTTTGGTTAGGGGATAGATTATTAAAAGTTTTTATACGAAAATCGAAAGGTATTTCGTAAATAATTTAAGTTTATTCGGGTTATAATTATAAAATACGGTATTATAAAGGAGGATATTTATAATTTTAACGAAATAGGATTTTTAATAAGGTTTTTTATAGTAACCGGTATAGTTATTATTAATACTGAAAGACGTAAAAAATTTAAATAGGCTTAGTAAGAAAATCGGGAATAGTTTATAATAATATAAGTTGTTAATTTTTAAAATTAGGCCCTGCTTTTATTTATTATTTTTACCGGGAAAAAATATTTTTTTTGCTGGTTTGCCGATAACCTATTTTTATTTAATTGGAGAATTGTTATAAGCGAAAACGGTTAAATAATAAATAAATTAAATTTAAAATAAGTTAAATATTTTGACAAATATATTTAAATACGTATTAAAAATTCGAAATATTTTTTTATCCTTAATAGTTACGAAAGTTATTATTCGATTAAATTCGAAAATTATTATAAGGTTAACGATATTATTATATTTTATATACTTACCTATTTTTTTTATTAGTTTTAACTTTTCGACGTATCTTATTTTTTTATATTAAAACGCGTTTATTTATTATATATCGAAAGTTTTATACGACGTTACGTTACTTATATTATTAAAGAAAATTTTATTACCGGTTTTCGTAACGCGTTTAAAGTTACTATAATAACCGATAATATTAAATCCGGATTTGCGAAAATTAGTCTTATTTTATTTAATTTTAATAACGTTTTTTCTAAGTTCGAAATTTTTCTAATTATACTTACGCCAACCGTCTTTCCGTTAATCTCCGCCGGTTTTATTCGTTCCCAGTTTACGAAAACCCTTAAAAATATTAAGGAAGTAACAAAATAAAAACGTTATTTGCAAAGAAAAATTAGAAATTATTAAGGTAACTTACCGATAAAAATTATTAAATCGGCAAATTTTTTAATAAAAAATAACTTATTATTTTTAAACGAAATTGCTTTTTTTCGAAAAAAAGTTACCTAATTACGCAAAACGAATTATATCTTAAGCAAACGTTATAAAACTAAAAACGTACGTTTTTAAAAAGGAGGAACATTTACTATAAAAAAGGTAAAGGCTTTTATATTTAAAAAAGAAGGTAGTGGTAAGTAATTGCAATTAGAAAAGGCTAAAGGTAGTTATCGTAAAAAGGTTTAAATAAAAAAACGGAAATATAATATTTACGGAAAGCCCGGATATAATGCACGTACTTATAAGGAAGTTATAAAGACGTCTAACGATAAAAAATCCGATTAATTTAAATTAATTTAATATATTATAGTTGATTAAATTAAATTTATTATCGTAAGGTATTAAAAACCATCCCGTAAGCTTGTTTATCCCGTAAGTTTATCCGGGACGTTATATACTTATATTAAAATATATCGGGCTTATTAGAAAATTATTAATAGAATTAAAGGATAATAATAGTAAACTTAAAAAGGTCGAAATCCAATATTTAAATGGATAAAAAAATTTATAAATAATAGTTTATCCGGTTATTCCGGATTACGAAAACTGTTTAAAATTCCGTTAAAAATGGTCGTTAATAAAGACATAATTAAAATAGTTAAGGTTTAATAAAACTTAGCAACTAATAGCATAATTAATATAAATAAACTTTTTAAATAAAAAAAATCCTAAATAAGATTTAATTTAAATTCGAAAAATAAACGATTATAACATTTATATAGTAACGATAATAGAATTATAGGTTATATTATTATATACCGTATTGTTTAATATATTTAATATCGAATAAATATCTTTATTATTATTTTCGGCCGTATAAGTATAAAGGAAATAAAGTTAATTAAAGTTAAAACAGTTTTATATTTATAATATTACAATTAAGATTTTAACATATTAATAATAATGTTTTAAATTCGTTAATATTATATTATATTTAATAAATTCGTAATAGAAAAATATAAAATAACTATGTTATTATAATTATAAAAACAATTTAGTTAAAAGATATATATTAATCGTAAAGTTTTATTTTATTATATAATACCTTAATTTAAATGACACGGTATAAAATAAAATATATATATTAAAAAGATATAAAGAATATATAAAATTATTATAACATAATATAATAAGTTTATGAAAAACGATAAGGCTAAGAATAAAATATTTCTCGAACTTAATAGCGAAAATAAAATAAATTCAACAAAATATATCTAACCGTTTTTAAATATTTAATAAAAGAGAATTAATACGATTATTAAGAAGTAATAAAAATTAAAATTACTATATAAATACGTTTCTTTATATATTATTTAAAAAACGGTAATTTCAAATATAATTTAATTATTTCCTACTATTAAATAATATTAACCTGTATTGTTATTTAAATTTTTATAAGATAATTATTATTATTAATTATATGGGTTCATTTTATATTTAATTAATTAATTTCACCTTTATATATTTTTTAAAAGAAACGTAATAATATAATATAGTTAATAAATTAATAAACTTTAATATTTCAAATATTATACTATATTATAACTTTATTTATTTATTTATAATTTTAAATTTCTTGATGTTATACGTTTTTATTAACAATTATTTTTAACGAAATATTATAACGTACTATATAAGTAAACGGCCTAAATAAGCGAATGGATCGTTTTTTTATATTTTAAGATAACGAATTAAAATAAACTATTTATAACGTAATAAATTAACCTATGATAAAAGCGAACGAAATGTATAAGCGAACAGGATATTTTTAATATATTGTAATAAAAGCTTTAAATAAAATTAATAAAACAGTATAAATCGATATAAATTTATTAAATTCCTTATCGCTAAACGTTTTTATAATCTTTTATAAGTATATATATTATATCTAGGCTTATTGCAAATCTTATATTTCCGTTTTTTCCTTTAAACCCTTTTATAACAATTACATTTATCGTTTCTTAATTACGATTATTTATTAATACATTTTTTACAGTAATTATATCTCTTTTTTAAGAACGTATATATTTAGTTTTTAGGTATTTACTAAAAATATAATTTATTTCGTAAAAGTGACCGTTTTCCTTCCGTAAAAAAAACGATTTCGAATAAAAATATCAAGTTATTTTTTATTAAAAGATTAAACGACTGAATTATCTTTATCAGCAAGTTACATTAATAATTTTTAATTTTTCTTTGTAAATAATATTATTACTAAGTTACTTTTATAATATTCTTTAAAAATTCTTTTAAAAAAGAATATAACGAAATTAATTAAGCTAAATAAAAACACAGTTAATGTATATATATATTTAAAACTTTAAATTAAAAACAACGCAATTAAAATTAAATTAAATAAGTTCCGTTTTTATAAATCCGGATTTAATATCATCGGTTATTATAGTAACTTTAAATACGTTATAAAAACCGGCGAAAACTTCTTTTAAATAATTTAAATAACGTAAGGTTATATAAAATTCTCGATATAAAACGAATAAACGCGTTTTAATAAGAAAAAATAAAATACGTTAAAAGGATAAAATTAATTAAAAAAAATAAGAGAGTATATAAAATGTAATAATATTATCAATTTTATAGTAATTGTCGAATTTCATTAAATAATAACTTTCGTAACTGTTAAAAATAAAAAAACATTTTAAAGTTTTATAAAGGTTTTAATATATTTATCTTTTAACGGTTTTTATTTATAATAATTCTTTAATTAGATAAAAATAAGTTATCGGTATACTAATAAAACAAATAGTCTTTTTCGGTAAGGATAATAAATAAAAATAAGGCCTAGTTTTAAAAATTAATAATTTATATTTTTATAAATTTCTTCTTATAAAAGAGGTAACTATATAATAAACTTAAATAAATTCCTAAATTGTATTATTTCGGTTATTAGGTTTTATTAAAACCTAATCTTTTTTTAAATTACCCCGTTATGCCTTTATCGATAACTATTTTTAACTGAATTTTAAACGGTTTTCGGATTCCGGAACGGCCGGATAAATTATCGTTCGTAGTTTTCTAGCTTATATCGAGCTAAAAATTAAACTTCGAAGTTTTTAAGCCTTTTGCCGTTTATAATTAACTTTTCTAGTAATTTTTTATAGGGTTAATGTTTTTTATTATAAGGTTGTCTAATTTTTAATTATTTTTATTTATATAAATTAAATCGCATTTAAAGATTAAAAATAACATTTAATTTTTTAAAAAAAGCTTAATTAAATTGATAAAGGTATCGATGTTTTTAGGTCGTTTTAAAACTTTATAAAATACAAGGATTTATAGCAAAACGTAATTTATAGAGATTTTATAGTTACGGAATACGTGTATTTTATAATGGGAATTACCCGGCATATTTCAGTTATTTTAATTAATAAGGATTCGAAACGTCGTAAAATCGATCGAGGGTAAACATAGCTGTTTTAGAATTTTTAATCCCTTTACCTAGTTAATATCTAATATTTTTAATCGTAAAACTGGCAAAGAGTTATAAAGTAGCTATTTTATACGCATTTAAAGTTTACCGCGATAAGGTTAATATTTCCTAAGTTATTATTTATTTTCTAGAAAACTTTTCCTGTTAAATTAATTAAAAGGCATAAGGTTTATTAACGTTAAAGCTTATCGGTATTACGTAATAATCGGTTTCGAGATAAGGCTTTTCGTAATTAAAGCGTATAATTTATTATTACCGTAAAAACTATTATTAATTACCATATTCGACAATATTAAGTAAAATATTTATCGTATTAAGTATTAGTATAATTATATTATATTTTTAACTTGGCCTAAATAATACGGCTTGAAATTAATAACTTTATATATTATTATAAAAGGTTGTTATAATTATTACTTATTTAAAATTATAAATATTGTTTTTATAACGCTTTATTTCTTAATTATAACTTAAATAAATTTAAACTACTTTCGAAACATTTTTAAATTTTCATATAAAACCTTTTAATAATTTATTTTTTAATTTACATATATTTTAAATATTTTTTACCGTTTAATGAAATTAAACGCTTAGTTAATGCGGATACGTATTATAACGCGATAAAGAAATAACAAATTCGATATATTTTTAATATATTAAATTTAAACAGAAAACGTTTACGTATTTAAGTTATAAATTTGTTTAGTAATTAATTTTTTTAATTATCGTTAGTTTTCGCAAATTATAGATAACATCGGTTCGGGTAAGTTTACAGCTAAATCTCCTTTTTAAAGTGAAATATCAGATATTATAAATAAAACTACGCCTTTTATAATTAAGTTTCGCATATTCTTTATTAATTTAAACCGCTAGGTTTATTTTTACTTTTTTCTTTAAACGTTTTATAACGTTAACGTTAAGAAATTAATAATTAAAACTAAATAGTTAAAATAGTTAAAAAAATGTTCCGTCCGCTTATATAATACGTTAATTTAAACTAATTAAACTTCTTAGTATTAAATATCTTTATAACCTTTTTATAAATATACGTATTATATCCGATATTGCCGTAAATATTATTTTTCCGTTTTTCCGTTTAAACTTTTTTATAATAATTAACTTTAACCTTTATTAATGATAATTATTTATTATTATTTTAAATTATAAAAACCTGTACCTTTTTTATAACAAGTTTTTTTATTCTTAAAAACGTATATTTTTACTTTTCCGACGTTTATTAACAACGTAATTTATTTTATAAAAATTACGGTTTTATTTTTTTTTAAAAACGTTTTCAAATAAAAGCATTAAATTATTTTTTAATTAAAAATTAACCGGTTTACATATTGTTGTTAGAATGTTACCCCAGTTATTTCTAATTTTTTAACGCAATGTTAAGTACTATTTCCGTATTTAGCTCTATATATCCATATAATATCCAGTAATTTAAAAAACTAATAATAATTTTCTAATAACTAATTATGTTATTATTTAAAATATAATTATTTAAATCCTTATAATAAAAACTAATATTATATATAAATCGTTAATTTATATAATTATCGTTCTCGTATTTAAAACTTTATATTACTATTTTTAAACTATAATCTTTTATTACTTTACTATTTATTCGTTTGATCTTTTTAATAATTTTAAAGTTTACTTTAATCTTTTATAATATTCTCGTTAAATACTAATTAAAAATTTATTATCTGATATCTTGCCGGATTTAACTAACTTAATATATTATTTTAGTAAGTTTTTTCTGAAAAAAAGATTTATCTTTTTAATTACTAAAAATATTAATTTTAAAATTTATTTTACAAAGTTATTATTACATTTTTAAAAAATATCGTATTTTCGATTTTTATAAATATATGGTACAAAGTTTTAATTATAAGTTTATTTACGGCTTAATGGCTTAGTAGTTGCGAACCTGGGTGTCTTTTTTAATTGCGACAGGTTTAAGTACTCTGTTACGGTTGGGCGCAAAAAACAGTTGGTTTAAATCTAGCTTGGGCCGCCGTTCCTTTAGGTAACGCCAGCTTAAAGGGGTTAAACTATGGGGTTTCGGTTACGCCACCGTGTCGGCGATAATTAAAGGGTATCTAGGAACCAGTTACGATTAGGGGTACTGGGAACTAATTAATTAATCGGGTATATCTTATCGTTAATTACCGTATTACATAACCCGTATTACGTTTTTCCGGCCCTTAATTAAAAAAGAACGGTTTTTAAAAGGTGTTCCCCGATTACGTTTATATAATCCTTTATATACATATTTAATAAATAGATTAACTTCTTATATATAACTAGCTAAATACCTTAAAAATACTTTACCTTATATAAATTTATTTACTTTCGGTTGTTATATTTAAAATATTCGTTAAATAATTAATATAATTAATTTTTTCGTTAGTTCCCCCGGAAAATATAAATATAATTAAAAAAACGTTTAAAATATTATTTCGCATTATATAACGGATTTATATTTTCGGAAATAAGGTTATAATAGGTTTTATTAATTTAATAAACTATAAAAGTAAGTAATTAAAATCGATATAATCTTATATATTAAAAACGTCCGCTTTAATTTAAAAGTCGCCTTTAAAATAATCCTAGTTTTTAAGTTCGTTATAAATAATTAAAAGGTTAATGATATTATTATTATTATAATTAAAACGTTAACGATATTATTATTATTATAATTAATGAAATATACGAATAATTATTATTAATATTTAACTTATATCGTTTTAATAATAACTAATTAATGAATAATAACGCAAATTAAACGAATAAACTTTTTAAATCTTAGATATAAAGGATATTAGTTATGTTATTGTATTAAGCTAATTTACGTACATTTCTCGTACGCGTATAGCTTTTATATAGCCTAGTAACGGAACATATATCCCCCGATTAAAAGGACCCTTTTCGTATATAGGGTACGTTTGGCACCCCCTGCTAGCTGACACTTTTTCAATTGCGACACGCTTGGGTACCTTGTTCCGGTTAGTTTTAAGAGACAGCTGGTTCAAATCCAGCTTAGGCCACCGTTCCTTTAGGTGGCGCCAGTTTAAAGGAGTTAACTAATTGGGGCTTCGGCTCTGCCACAGTGTCGGCGACCATTGGATCAATTAGTTAAAGGCGTTAGAAATTAATTAATCACTTTAATCGTATATCTTATCGATAGTTACTATATTATATAACCAGCATTACGTTTTTTTATCCGGCCTATTAAAGGATACGGTTTTTTCGGAGGTGCTTTCCGGTTACGTTTATATAGAACTATTTATATATATATATATAGCTAGAAACCTTAATAGCACTTTACTTTACATATTATTAAAAAATATATTCCGGATTATTAATATAAATATATATATAAACTACTGTAATAAATTAAAACAAGTAAACGTCTTAAATAATTAAACCAGTTATTCGAATTATAAAATAATTTATTTTATTATATTAAAATTAATAATTAAAACGCTTATATATTTTATATATATATATTTAAAACATTATAAAATTTATATATACTTAAAAGTATAATTTAAATAGAAATATATAATAAAAAATCTACGTAATTTTTATTTTATAAAGAAATATTAAAAGATTTCGAAATATTTTATCTTTTATATAATTTATCGAGAAAGTTAACCCGATTAAAAAGGTTTTTAAGGGAATTATTACCCCTGTCGGTTGTTCAGTTATTATATTACTGTCTTTCCTTTATTTCCTAAATTCACCTACTTTTTAAATCGGATTTTCCATTCTTTTTTAATAATACTTTTTATTAATAATTTATAATATCTAAACCCATATAACGGTTTTAAAGCTTTAATTTAAAATAAAATCTAACGATAAATATTACATATAATAAGCCTTAATAAAAGTTATTATAGGCGTTTAGCAAAAAGTAACGGCTAATAAATAAAGTATAATAAAAAACACCTTATTTATATAAAAAAAGGCGTTAAATCTTATACTTAAAGTTATTAATATTAATATCTCCTTAATCTTTTATATAAAAACGGGTTAACTTAATTAATTTTTAATAAGAAAATTAATAAAAAAATGTTATTCGATTTTAAAATACGTTAAATAACAGAATTTATTAACCGTACAAATAAAAGCGCCTATTTCTTTAAAAAAAATACTAAGTTTAACGCTTTATTAATCGCTACTTAACGTTTTTTTAAAAAAATTATAAAAGTTTTTCGAAACCTTCCGTACATTTTTTAATTTTCCTAATAGAATCTGAAATTTCTAAAAACCTTTTAAAACTATCGTCTACAAATTAAGAATTAAAACCGTAAATATTATATATATAAACGAATTAAATATAGGGAAAAACAAAACTATAAAAAAAAATTAAAACCGTTTTTACAAAACGTAACCCGCGAAAAATTTCCGAAACGACGGCTTAAATAACGATAATCGAAACTATTACGGCTAACGGGTAACGCTTAACGCCCGCCGTAATCTTTACCGGTTTCACCCTTTAGGAACAATAATTTCCGCGTTACTTTCCTTAATAAAAATATGCCTTTAATAAATCGGCCTAAAATAATATTGAAATGGCTTTAAAATAATTTCGGAAAAATTATTTTCTTAAAACGAAACCTTTAAACATTAACAACTAAAATTTTTTATCCTAAATTAATATATTACTTATATTATAACTAAATTTATAAGTAGATAAAACAAAAATACAATACGTTATTTAAATATATCTTTATATAATTCCTATATTATATAGCCGCTTAATATCGGGATATTCGCTATTTTAAAATAATATTATCATTAAAAAACGTTAAAGTTTAACTTTTTTATAATATTAGTTCCTATTAATAAATAACGTTTTTAAAGTATATTACGAAACTTTAATTAAAACTTTTAGCTTTGAAAATATATATTCGCATTTTAATACCATAAATAACTCGCTATTTAACGCGGATAAACGGTCTTAAAACTCGAAAATCATCGGAAACCTTTAATACTAACAAACCCCGGAACTAATTAAAACTTATTTATTTCTTAAGAAATATTTTACAATATAATATATACCTACACAAGGCAAAAACGTTTAAAATCAACTCCTAACCATTATTTCGTAAAAGGTCGCTATGATTCGCAATATTCGCACGCTATTTAAAAAAATCTTTAAGGCCTTAAACCTTGAATCCGTTAAAATCGCTATCTTACGTTACGATAAAAAAGATTTAAAAAAATAACTAAAAACTTTAAAGTTTTAAAAACGTTTTACAGTAACTAAAAACTCTAACGATATATTCCCCGAAATTAAACAAATTATAAAAACTAAGGAAATTATTAAAGCTTCCGTTAAAAAGTACGAATAATAATACGTAAAGGACTTTTTAAAGGGAGTTATAAAAATTAATTTAAGATTAATAAAGGGCATATAATTCGAGTAACAATTAAAATAAAGTAAAAATATATTATTTTTGTTAAAATATAATAGATTATTATTAATAATATCCTCGTATTCGGTATTATAAACCGATTTAGGAAATAAGTAAATTTAGAAAGTAAGAAAAAGACTTAATATGATAATTATAAATTTTATAATAATTACACCGGAAATAATATTTAAGAATATTTTTACGCGTTATTAAAGTATAGTATAGTAAACAACTGATATATTATTTCGAATATATTGAATGAAAAATGGTTATTAGTACCGGATAAAATATAATAATACTCTAATACATCTTTTCTATTATTAATAATAATAAAAACCCGAAGTTTATGTCGGATTTATAAAAAGAATTTTTTAACGTTTTAAAAATAAAAGTTTTTATATATAATATAGTATCCGTAAATTAATAAACTATGAAAACGAAAAACTTAAACCGTAATAATCGCTATAGGTTTTTATATATTTACTAGCTTTAACGCTTTATAAATAAATATAAATTTACGTTATAATAATATATAAAAATGTTGTTAACGGCTACCGTAAAACTGTTACCGAATAAATTAATATTTAGTTTTTAATTTAAGTTTATCGTAAATATAATAAATAAAAAACAGAACTGTAATTTGAAGTATTACAATAAAGATGGCAAGAAAAGACTACGCTCGGAAAGTTATTTTATTACTTAATATTATTCATACATTTATTAAAGTAGGATATAATGAGTAATATAATATAATAAAATTAAATATAAATAAGGTAATTTCTTTTCGATTATATTAAAAATATTATTTATTCGGTTAACTTAAACGGGGCCGTTTAAAATCCTTAAACGGATAAAAGAGTAGGCTTGCGGGGGAGGCCCTTTTAATAGTTAGAAAGTTTATTTTATCGTTTTAGTAGTATAGTTATATAAATTAAAATAACGTAAAAACCTATTTAAAAAGAAAATATTTATATCTAACTTCGTAACCGTTAATAATAAACAGTTAAATTAGGAAATTAACGGTATTATAAGGCGTTAAATCTGTTAATATAGAAAAAAAAACTATTTATTAAATATCTTATTAAATAAATAAGTTATATAATAAAAATAAATACTAACGTTTTAAAAAAACGTGGTATTATAATAAATAAAGCGGTTGTTAAATATAAGGTTAAATACTCGACTAACTAATTAATAATATACCGGAAAAAGGATATAAATTATTTTAATATTATTAAGATAATAAATAATAAATATATAGAAATATCTTTTATTTAAAAACCATATTATAATAAAAGATAAAAATATATAATTATTATATTTTCCTTTTAAAATTACTTTATATTCGTTACGGATTTCCTTAAAATTACTGTATATTTTTACATAATATTTTTATATATTTAAGGTAAAGTGCTATTAAGGTATCTAGCTGTATACAGCTAATCCGTTTACTATATATATGCACAAAGGATTATATAATACGACCGGGAAGCACCTTTTTAAAAACCGTCCCTTTTTAATTAAAGGCTAGAAAAACGTAATACGGGTTATTAATACGGTAATAACAAATGGTACGTATACGATTAATTTAATTGGTTAATTCTTAGAGCCCTTAACCTCTCCGGTTATCGCCGATACGATAGCGGAGCCGAAGCCTTAATTAGTTAGCTTTTTTAAGCCGGCGCTACTTAAAAGAACGGTAACCTAAGCTAGATTTAAACCCGCTATTTTTTAAAATTAACCGAAATAAAGTGCCTAAGCTTATCGTAATTAAAAATGATACCTAGGTTCGCAACTACTAAGCTATTACGCTATTTTTATATATTTATATATTTTAATTTTATATTTCTTTATATTACTTATTGTTTTTATTAATTCAGTTTCATAATTATATATTATATATATTTTTATATTAAGTTTAAAACAATTTTTAATTAAATTTAAACAATATCTTTTATATAATATATAAGTTAATTAATTTTTCTTTAAAAGGTTTTACGTCGTTAAAAAAGGTATAAATTAATATGGACGATAAATCTTTTTCTTAAAATTTTTTAAATCTCTTCTTCGTTTTTTATTACTATTTTTATAAAAATTATATATAAATTAATAATTCTTTATACTATTTTATATAACCCCAGTTATTAGTATAGAAAAATTCGTCCACCTTATTATTTTAAAACGATTAAACCGGTAAAAATCTAAAAATAATAAATAAAAATACAGTTTTTAATAATTTTCCGGCTATTAAAGTTATTGATAATAATAAGAATGTATAAGATATTTAATTTAATGAATTTATATTTCTAAAAAAAAAAATATTACGATTATGAATTATTTATTTATTTACAACGTTAACGATAAAAAATAAAGTTGTTAATTTGCTTAAATTAATTTTACTGCTTATTAAAAATAACATATCAACTAATATTTAAAACGATATTACCGATTATATAAACGAAAATTCGGTTTGATTTTATTATAAGTTTAATACAAACATATATTTTATTTTAAACTAGTTTAACGACTTTATTAAAAATTTTAATAATGATTTTATTATTAGAAAAATTAATAACGTTAAACTTTTTTATAAAGTTTATATTAAATTTATATAAAAATCTAATTTATCCGTAGAATTTCGTATAGAAAAATCTTTTTTTATAATTACAAATACGTTTATGCGTATATAACTTAATTTTAATAGGGTTAATAATAAAAGCAAGAGCGTTAAAAAATTACGAGTTTCGTAAATACTATTACGATAATTTTTAATACATTATTTTAAATATTATTTTTAAAACTATTAGAGTACGAAAAATAATCTTAATAATAAGACTTTACTTATACTTAAAACCAAAGCAAGTAAGGAAAAAATATTACTTATTTACTAAGCTATTTACCTTATTATAAAATGTAAAAATTAAATTATTTATCTTATTACTTATTAATCATAAAATTTATAAAAATAAAAATAGGAAAAATAATATTAAGATTTTTTAAAGCTTTATTATAACCGTACTTATAAAAAATGTAATTATAATACCGGTTTACTCAGTAAAATAACTAAAGAAATCGATATATTCTGTAATAAAAATATAATAAAACTTTCGGAGAATATCTTTACGTTAAATCTATTAAAGATAATATAAAGAAAATATATTAAGCCTATAATAAAAATAAAATTTATAACGGTATATTTTTTATTAAAGTTATTATTTAAGCTATTCGGTATTACGATCCGAAAAGTAACTTTAATAAGTATATTATTAATTATTATATAAAAATAAAAAGTTTTAAATTTTACTAAACAACCGTTATCGCCTTAAGGGGTAACGTTATAATTTATATTAATAATAAGATATCCTTTATTATAGTCCTATTTGAAAATATATACGTAAGATTAATAAATAATTTAGATAAAAACGCGGATATAACGATTTTATAATCGCTTTATTAATTTAAACGAGATTTATTTAATTACTAAAAAATCAGATTAAGGATAAAATCGACGTAATAATTAAGGATATAAAGAATAAGATTATAGCTTAATTTAAGCTATATAAAATTTTAGCTAGTTAATGGTTATAATAATACAAATATATAACGTTTTAGCATTATTTTCGAATAGCGTTAGAAAAATATTGAAATTTAAACTGTAATTATTTTTGCTTGTATAATAAATATTAAGAACCTTTCGTTTAAATCTTTTTAAGTTAATTTAAATAATATATTCTTTATAAAGGTAACTAGGAAATATTAAATTTAAGTTTAAAGTTTTATAAGAGGCGTTAGAATATATATATTATTTTTCTTATTATAAAAATAATCGCTTAAATTAATGTCCCGCTTTAAGATTATTACAGTACGTTATACGGTTTTTATTCGTATGTTAAAAAAGAACCTGTTAAGAATATTATAATTTAAGTACATATAATTTAATTTTAAAATATATAAAATAAAAATTTCTTATAACTTTAATAATTTACGATTAATTAAATTTATATTATTATATAATTATCTATATTTAGTAGATAGCTACATATAATATATAACGGAACCTAAGTTATTTACTACTATTATTTGCTAGTTCTAGGCTAATTATCCTTACTCCTACGATATTCTTAACAAAAAATTTAACGTTTTAAATTCGTTATCGTTATTTTTTATTTTTTCTAGTAATTTTTTATAGACTAAATATTTTTTAATTTAAATTTATATAATAATTAATTACTTATATAGTTATAAATTAAATTATATTTATAAAATCAATAATAATATTTAATCTTTATTAAAAGAGCTGTTACAATTAATAAAAATATGAATATAGTTCATTCCTTTTAAAATATTATAAAATTTAACTATTTTAACTAAACGTTTATTAAATAAATTTTATAATTACGGGAAATTAATATTATATAGTAAGAATTTTAAATATTATAAACCCGATTAAAATTAAAGAAAATAACTGGTTTGAAATTTTTAAGTCTTTTTTCTAGTTTATATTTAGTATATATAATTATAAGACTGGCGAAAAGTAGTATAGTTATTTTATTAGGATTTAAAGTTTATACCGTAAAATTTAATATTTTTTAATTTATATTATTTTTAAAAATCTTTAACAGAATTATTTAAATAGCATAAAACTTATTACGACCGAACCTTATCGTTATTGCGTAAATAAGCCTCTTAGCCTTTATTAATCGTAAAATTACGTACTTACGAAGGCCTAAAAATGAGTTTCGAAATAAGGGATTTCGGAAGCTAAATATATAATTTATCTTAACGGTAAGAATTACTAATAATTATCGTATTTAAAAATATTAGGTATAGTATTAATTTTAATAATTAGTAATATCATTATTTTATGTCTTTAACATAATTTAAATAATAGAGTTTAAATTTAATAACTTTATATAAATTAAATAAGAAAATAAATATATAAAGTAGAATCTTAGCAAGTAGATATTAATTTATGTATATATATAAGGATAGTTATTAAAACTCTGATTTAAATAATATATATAATTTAAATAAAAGTTTGTTAATATATTTACTCTTTAAAATAATTCATTGTTATTTAGCTATTTCTTTATTTTCTTAATTATACCCTTTAAGCTTTTAAAAGAAAATAACGTAATACTTAACAAACGTATATCGATACGTAATCGACGTTATTTTATAATAATTAATTAATTATAAAATAACGAATAAAACCACCCTGCCGGGAAATTAAAATACGTTTAAAATATAACGCGTAATTATATGAGAAAAATATCACTTCATAATATAAATATAAAAGAGATATTATATTATAACCGAATACTATAATGAATTTAGTATAAGTTAAAAATACTATTAAATATTTACCTTTTTTATAACGAAATTTATATATTTATAAAAAAGAAAATCCGGGTAAAACGTATAACATTCGGAAAAAAGAAAAGTTTTTATTAATAAAACAAAACGTAATTATTAACAACGCAACATTTTAATAGAAATTATTATGACCTAGTATTAACGATAATATAAATAGACTTATTTAAGATTATAAATTATTTTAAATCGAATATATACTAAAGAGTTTTTAATAAAATAATAGGAAAATTCAATTATATTTATTAAAGAAATAACGTTGTAAAAAAAGCCCAGGTAATTGAATCCGGTTTATATTTATTAAGTAATAAATAATATAAAATATAAGGTATAATAGGAGACCAATTAAATCCGTACGCCCCTATTAATCTACCTCTCCCCCTTATTAGCCCTATAACTTCAATAATTTATTTCTTTATTAAAATATATCTAATTAAAAAGCTATGTATATTGTCGTAAAGCCTTAAAGCTGCTTTTTAAAACCGTATATATTATCCCCGAGCGCGACGAACGGCTTTTAATTTACTAAGGAATGATTTAATAAGTTTTATTATAAGGCGGAGATCAAGGTATAATTACGCGTTTTTAATTATTTCGAATGCGCGTTAACGGTTTTCTTCGTTATTAAATAAATATCCGAATCCGGGCTTAATTTCGTAAATTTTATCCTTTAAAGCGCGTTAATAATATTCGATTAGGTTTAAATCGGGTAAATATGGAAATTATTCGAATACCTAAATCCCGTATTTTTCGAAAAATTCTTTTACGGCCGCAGCTTTATATATTAAAACGTTATTTTAAATAAAGGGATTGCTAACTTCGTAAAACGGAAAATGATTTCGTTTAAAGGTTTCGATATAATGCCGAAAAGTTATTTTGCCGTAAGTAAAAAATTTATCGTTTTTGCAAAAGATAATAGGATTAAAACCGTTTTCCTTTTTACGTTATTATATTATACCTTAAATTATTATAGAAAATACAGTTTTTTCGTAGTTTTCCGGATTTATTAAGTTCTTTTTATAACGTTCCGTTAATAAACGAAGTATTTATAAACTTAGGCGCCCGGGTACGTTTTGTATAAAATATTCGTTAAAGTAAAAAATTAACCGAAGGTATTTCCGGTTACAACGTTTAAAGGTTTCGTTAACGAATTTTAATTATTTACGTATATTATTAGAGGTTAAGTTAATTTTTTTTTGCAGCGCGTTATTTTTTTAAAACGAGACTTCGGAAAAAACGTTTTATCGTTAACGCGTTAATATTAGTACCAGTTTTTATTTTAAACTTCCGGTAGGATTTTAAAGGTAGCGATGGCCTAGTTAATAGAAATATAAGGCTAGGCGACCTTAAATTAACCGTTAACGGTGTCCCCCGGGTAGGTTATAAACCGTTTTGTAAGTTATAAAGCGTTAAAATTGTTTCCCAACCCGCTGACGTTTTATTCCTATCGTTTCGGTTATTTTAGTTTAACTTGCACCCGTAACTACCGGGTTAATTATAAAAACCCGGGCTTTTAAATTGAAATTTTAGTTAGGCCGACGATTGGCCGTAAAAACGGAGGCAGCCTTATTTGAATCTATGATATGGTTGGATAGTTATTGGATTTAAAACGAATAAGAGCCATAGATATAGGTCGGGATTATGGGGTGGGGTTGTCCGAGCGCACGGATCCATTTGGTCGATTAGTGTAATAATATTGAAAGAAATTTATATTTTTTAGAAGAAAAGGTTATTTTAATACTGAATATATAAATTAAACCTGTAGAAACGCCTGTAAAAAACCTAAATAATATAATAAATCGTCGATAACCTTTTTTAATATGTTGAACAATTTATTTATTTAAAATCGAAAACGTCGTTATTAATGTAAAAAATACCTTAAATTAACGCATTATATTTAATACTACGGAGAAGAATTTTTAAATAGTAAAACTTTTAACCGAAAGATTTTATTTAAACGTTTATTTACTCTTATAACGGAAATTAAAATATATATAAACTCCTTAACGTTAAGGTTAAATAGTACGGATTAAATAAATAAATAAAATAAACGGCCGTATTTAAATACATTTTAATATAATAACTCGGTAAAGTATTTGTCGTGTTAATTATTGGTGTAATTACTTCGTGTCTTTGGCTCAGCCTGGATAATACGGCTTGAACTTAACGACCTTGTAATATAATAACCCGGTAAAAAAAAAGAATTCTAAAAACATTTAACTTGAAAAAAAAAGCAGGATTTTTTAAAAACGGCCTTTATATCGCCGAATAAATCCCGACCGTAATAAATACGTTTAGTCCGAAAAATTATCCGTTATTTCTAAAAAAAACTATAGCCCGATTTATTAGAATTAAAAAAAATATATATTAGGTTTATTTATAAAACGAAACGTAAAAACGGGTTTTTATTTCTTCTTAACGTTAAAAATTTACCGTAATGTAAAACCTTATAATTTTTAATAATTCTAATAAATCGGAAAAAAGCCTTATTAAAATAAAGGTATATATCTAACTTATTTCGGCCGTAAAACTCTAAACAATCGATATTAAGCCGTTATTATAAGGGCTAGTTATTATAATAAAAAAAGGTAAACGTTGAATTATTATACGAATAAGTTTAAATATAAATACGAAAATAAATACTAATAATAAACGTTTTATTAAAAAGTATAAATTCCGCCTCGGTTCTTTTTATAGTCCGACGGTAATTAATATAAAGAAAGCCTTTAAAATTAAGGCCGAAATAACGGATAAATATTAAAATACCCGGTAAGTTCGTCAAATTTAAATTGTAATTAAACAAGGTGAATTAATACTCCATTTATATTTATTTAGCATAGAAATGAGGAAATTAAATATGTTAGTAAATACTGTAATATATACAAAAATTTATAAAGGTTTAAAAAAAATTAATGGTAAGAAAATTACGACTTTAACACTTACGGGCGAATCGGTATATATCGTTAACTTTATATAATTTAAAAATAATTATAATATTTACAAATCTAATAAGAAAAATGTCTTTAAAGTAATAAAATTATTAAGGATATAAAAAGTCTTCGAAGAATATATTCCAAAAAGAAAGTTGTAATATTTCTCTTACTTTTAAGAGTTAAATATATATACGAATTTTTATTAAACAAATTATTACCTATGGATTTAATCTGCCTGAAGTTAAAACTTTAATAACATAAATTCGAAAAATATATGTATTAATATGTAAAAATGAAACGAATTCGAAAATTAATATCGGAAATTGTTACCTTTATTTTATTTATATTTTAAGAAGATAATACTTTACGGCTATATATCGATTACCGGTCGATAAACCGAGTTATTATATAAAATCGATATCTTATATTATTAATATTTAAAATAATAAATGAAATTAATTAAATTTCTTCAACAAATAAGTTACGGAATATATAATATTATATTGGAATAAAAAAAATAATAAATAAACCTCTATTTTCTAAACGAAATACGGGTAATTCGAATATATAATAATACTTTTTAAGTTTATTCACCTTTTCGTAAGTTTATAATCATATATATATAAGGTCGTAACAGGTTATATCGATTAAATCTATATTATTTACTTAAACGATAATACAACCTTTTCGAAAAATAAATATATTTTAAAATATATTTGATTAATTTAGGACAAAGTAAAGAAATACGAATTTTTCCGCAACGAGATTTCGTTTTCAAGATCTATTATTAATACCGAAAAAATATAGAAAAATAGTTATTATATTCCCGGAACTTAATTTTTTTTTTTCATTAACATGCAATTTTTAAATATTTTTACGATTTAATAACTTTTATAAGAAATTTATTACCGATTAATCGAAAATCACCGTTTTTATTATTAATTTATTAAAAATAGGTGTTTAAAAAGATTAAATAACTTATTACATAAAATAAAATATTTAAAAAGTTAAATACCGCCGTTTAAAAAGGGACATTTTTTAATATTACGATTTCACTATCTTTATTTATATAAAAATTAACGCGTTTAGTAAAATTATATTTAACATTTTATTATAAATTTACAAGTCGAATTAAAATCCGGTTTCTTTTAATTTTAATGAATTATTAAGCTTTAAAAAGGGTAATTATCGTATTAACGTAAAGTTTTCGAGAAAAGTTTATTTAATAACTATATCCGCTATTTTAATTCATTTTTAAAATATAATAGTAACCTGATAAAATAAGCTCTATTAACCTGTTAGATTAAAAGTTAAATTATATAATTACGTTAATTAATTATAATAACGTACTATTTACGTTTGCGGAAAAGATATAATTAATTAACGAAGTATTTAAAAAATATTAAGAATTTTATACCGATTTTATCCCGTATTATTAAATAATATAACCGGATACGATGATTTATTAAAACCGTACAAAAGGTTTTAATAGTTAAATTACTTAAGAGTTATATGGTTAAAAAGTTTATATAATTAAATCCATATTATAATAACTTAAAACATTTATTATATAATTATATATTAAGATTTAAAAGCTTTAATAAAAGATCTATATATCTGTACCTTTTATATAAAATACGTACGGTAACAAAAGCTTAAGTTATAACTATTATAAAGCCTACCTTAAAAGAACTAAAACCTGACGTAACGAACAAACACCGGTTAAATTCCGAAGTATTAAATGAATTAAAAATTAAAAATACTAAAGCTATAATGCTGAAATAATATATTTTACATTTTATAATAAAAGACTTAGCTTTAAATAAAACAGTCTTTATTCCGAAATTTTTAAAATAATTTTGTAATAAAATTAGTAAACTATAAGTTAAAAGTTTAAATATTTAAGGATTTATAACGTTAATTAAAAAAGAATTACCAGAATATAGAATTTATTATATAAATGAAAATAATATTTTATATTAACGGAATAAATGTATTATTCCGTTATAAAATATATTACGTTAATAGATAATTCATATTATCGTAATTTTCGAATAAAATATATTAAAACCGTAAATTAATTAGAAAAATATATGAAATACTGTACGATAATATATTAAAATATGCGAAAACTTAGATATATATCCTATATAACGTTTTAATTATTATTTTTACGGAAATATTTATTTTAATAACTAAATAAACAGTGTATTTTTAAAGTACTTTGTAAATTAAGAAATAATATATATATATATAACGTTATTATAATAATTATTAAGCGGTTTACGAAATTTATTAATATTATATATAAAAAAGGGAAATGCGTTTCGTTTTTCTTATTAGGAATTATTAATAATTAAAATAAATTCTTTATTAATGAATTTTAAACAGAATTATTTAATAAAAAAACAAAACGCTAATTATAACCCGTATATTATTATTAAATTAATAAGTAAATTATCCATATAAATTAAATTAAAAGGAATTATTTCTTTAATTATTATAATAAAGATTAATCAAATTAAGTCGAATTATTATATAAAACCGAATTCGTTTATAATATTTATCGTAATAAATTTTTCCGATATTCGCTATTTAAAATATTTTACGGTTATTAATTTTATATAATAACGTAAATATTTAATAAATTTTATTTTAAAATATTTATCGATACTTTTTTTTTACATAAATTAAGTTATAAAATTATATATAAATAATTATAAATGCAAGGTAAAATGCTATTAAGGTATCTAGCTACATATAACTGATCTGTTCATTATATACATGCATAAAGGATTACACGATACGACCAGAAAGCACCCCCTTAAAAACCGTCCCTTTTTGGCCAAAGGTCGGAAAAACGCAATACGGGTTATTAACACGGTAACAACAAATAGTACGTAAACGATTGATTTAATTGGTTGGTTCCCGGAGCCCCTAACCTCTCTGGTTGTCGCCGACACGGTGGCGGGGCCGAAGCCCCAATTGGTCTAGCTCCTCTCTAGGCTGGCGCCACCTAGAGGAACGGCGGCCCAAGCTGGATTTAAACCAGCTGTTTCTTAAGATCAACCGAAACAGGGTGCCCAAGCCTGTTACAATTGAAAGAGATACCCAGGCTCGCGACTACTAAGCTATTGGGCCGTAAATAATTATAAATATAAAGGAAATATAAAGATAATATTAATATATAATTAGGTAAAAATTATTAAACAGGTAAAACTATAAGCTTCTGAAATTTATTTATTTACGAAATATTAACAGTAATATAATATATTTTTAATATTAATTCAAAATAAGAATAAAATTAAAGAAAAAACGTACGTAATTATATACCGTGTTTTAATTTAAAAAAATAAATATTTAAACTAAAAAAAAAGGGTTTTTTCGATATTAAAAAACTATAAAGAAAAGAAGTTTTTTATTAAGTAAAAAGAATTAACTTAATATATATAATATTTCAAAACGAAAAGTTATTTAATTAATATAAAGTGAATTATTATTAAATATAAGAAAAAATAAAATAAATATAAAAGGTTTTTTTTAAATATTTTATAAGTTATAATTTATTATAAATTAATTAAATTAAATTTAAAATAAAACCGAACGGCGATAATATATTAATATAATAACGAGTATATATATAAATTAATTATAATACTTATTAATATTAAAATAAACTATAATATCAAAACCCTTTTATTACCCGGATAATAATAATATTAAATATTTTTAATAAAAATTAACCGTATTAATTAATTTTAATATCCGCTGTTTTTAATTATCTGTAGCTATTCGGTAATTAATTAATATGTATTAAAAGAATTACTAATAAATTCGATTTAAGCCGGCGGTATTAATAAAAGATAGGGCAGGCAAAAAGGGGAAGAGAATCGGACCGAGCTTTACGATAATAAAAAGGAAAAATAACGCGTTATTAATACCCTCTCGATATTCCCTATATATTATAACTAACTAAGTTAACAGAAATTATATTACCGTTATTAAGCTGCTATTAAATTATTTTTATATATTTTTAAACGTTGGAAATAAACCGGTTATAATATAATAAGAGATTTACTATTTCTGCAGTAAACCTTTTGCTATTTCTGCATTGGTCCCACTTTTTACACCTGCCACCACCTGCTATACCGCCGCCACCCGGCAACACAATTATATGTAGCGGCAACCGCAGCCGCAATTACAATTGCAATTCCTTAATTTCCTTTGATTTTTTCAAAGCTTCGCAACAGCAGCAATAACAACAACAACAACACCGTTAACAGTATCTACAGCTTCATCGGCGCTCGCGCCGTCTACAGCATCTAGGGTGGCGATAACCTCGACCGCCACGGCTGCCCTGGACCCTAGATAGGTGCCTAATACGGTTGTAACTGATGCGATTAACCTAACTAACGATAGTTAACTGCTATATAAGGTTACAAAGGTATTAGAACGTTTTAAAACGCGTTAGTTCTAGGAAATATTGTTGTAATATAGCTAAAATTTATTGTAAGTTTTATTAATAAAAGTACACCTTAATAAATTAATTGAAAATAAGTATATTTTGCATAAGGGGGTCTTTAAGGGAAAATTAGGTACGAACTAGCAGGTATGTCAGGTGTATGCCAGGTAAAAGTGGGGCCACTGCAGAAATAGCAAAAGGTTTACTGCAGAAATAGCAAATCTCTAAAATAAACCACTTTAATGCTGTTTAATTCCGATATAAAACGGTTAATAGTAAACAGTTTTACTTAAAACCTTTAAAATAATATTAAAAGTAATATAAATAATATTATTCCGTTTATATAATAACAAATCTATAACTATTTAATAATACGACTTATTAATATTTAAAAACATACTTTTATTTTTCGCTGAGGAAAAAATATATTATTACTGAAAAAAAACGATTAAAAAACTAATAACAAAAAATAACTTATTAATTCGTGCTTAAAGCGGCGAAATAGAAAGTTACCTATAAACTGTATTTATACGGTGGTAAATATTATATATTTAGCATTTTTAATCTTAATAATCGTAAAATCTTTTTTTAATATAAATCTTACGATAATAAATAAAGTAGTTAGATAACGCTACGGAAACCGGTCGAAATTTATTCGGAAGTTAATAAACGTTTACTAGAAAATTAAAGTAATACATTCGAGAATCTGTTGCTTTTTTTAAATATAATAGGTAGAGCTTTTAACCTTTATTTTTATAAGGTCGGTAATATAAATAATATTAATGTTAACATAAAAACGGCCGAGATAATATTAATAAAGCTAGCTGAATATTACCAAATCGTTGTTAATATCGTAAATATAATTAATAAAATCCAGGTTAAGCTGGAATTTATATTTATTAAAAATGTCATTATAGAAAAGTATAGTTACGACGAATAATAAAAAAGCTACGAAAAATCATTGGGAAAAAAAAACCGATAATTCGGAAAAAAAAACGATAAACGGAATTAAAAATCATGAAAGAAATTCGTATATAGGAAAAAAAATAAAAAGGGAATTAATAATATAAGAAGTATTTAATAACTTAATCGGAGAACGTTCGGTAACCGGCTTTATTAATATAATGCCGGAATAACGAAACGTAGAAAGTAACTGGCTATATTAATATATATATATTTTTATAATCGAAACCGCATTCATTTATAATATTTGTCGGCGATTAGCGCTTTTAGGTGCCCGCGGCTGGTGCGTCTAGGCTGCAAATGCTGCCTAGGACAGCCTTTATTCTGGAATTATCCTTTGTACAGCTAAACGTATATGTAAAGGCGATTACTCCCAGGCTTTTTTAGTTTTTCCTAAAATAACTACGCGCATTTTACCAGATTCCTGGATTTGATTATTATAATTACTAATATGGTAACATTTTCTGGTTAATTAATAACCGTAATACGTTAAACGAAATAGTTATTTGCAAATTAAGTTAATAAAAAGAATACGAGATTTAAAAGGGAATTACTAAGTTAACTTAAAAGAAAATAGGCGGTTAACGATAGTAAGCGAGCAAAAACGTATCCTAAAGCAGTTCCCTGCAGCCGAATAAAACAGCCTATCCGATAAGGGTTTTGTCCTTATACGGGATAAGAAAAATACGAACAGCGATTTATTTCCTTTTTTTTTTTAATTAAGAAAACCTTTAAGACGAAAAGTTTTACAGGAAAGGGGAAGAATAAAAGCCCGTAATAAACGTATTAGTAAGAAAAAAACCAGCTTTCAAGATTTCCTTAAAGGAAGCTTTATTACCTTAGTAACGATAATTAAGTAACCAATATAAAACCCTTATATAGAATTAATAGCCCTAATTAAAATTAAACAAGTTTTATACGTCCCTGGGTATTAATTTAAATGGGATTAACGAGAACGTTAAGGTACGGAAATATAAATACAGGTTAATCGAGGATAAAATTAAAGATTTAAAATTTTAATAAAAGAAAAAAGACGATATAATAAAGCGAATAAATAATATCGTAAAACGATTATTGGATATACCTTAGTTTAGGGGCGTATTTTAATAAAAACCGCCTTAATTAAAGGTAATACGGAGTTTACGAAATGTAAATATTTGCAGAAACGCTTTACGAAACGCCTAAGGGGCGGGAAGTTCGTAGAAAACTTTTATCGCCGTCGAGAATAACGTAAAAAAATTAACCTTTTAAAAAAAGGCAAAACGAAACCGAGAAAATGGTTTATTAAAAAAAATTTAATCCTTTAAAAAGGCAAAAAAGCGAAAAAAAAAAAGTATAATACGTAAAAACCTTAATAATTCGAATAGGTTATTTTTAAATTCGTTTAAAGGTTCTCGAAAACGAAGAAACCGTTATAATAATTCCCTTAATATCTTTAACAATTTTTTAAATTTTAATAGTTTAGATAATTTTAATAAGTTAGGCGTTTACTTAAAGGAAAAAAAGAAAAACTGTAAGAAATTTAATAACGAAGATGTAAAGTTACGTTAAAAACGTTTTAATTTTTTGCTGGATAAGGAAAATCATTTAACAAACTGGGCTAATTAGAAGCTTTAAAGTAGCGCTTTAATTCTTGCTGTTAAAAAGATTAGTTATAAAGACGGAATAAAATTAAAATAGCTTAATTAGTTATATTTTGCGAAAATTATTATTAAAACGTATAAAAAGGCGTTTTTAAAGTTAATTATAGGTATTAAGAAAAAAACGAAAATATTAAAAACCCTTAGAAAAATATACGTAACTATACGTAAAACTAGGTAAAAGTCTTTTTGGAAAAAGCTTAGTAAGATTACATATAACAAAGGAAACCCAGTATAGTTTATTATAAAGTTTTAAAGGTTATTACGAAAAGTTAAAAACTGTAATATAAAGCTCGGATTAAAAAAATAAATTATTATGTTCTTTACTACTGTAAAAGATTACGTTGGTACTTGGTATAAAACGATTTAATTAATGTTTAAGTAAATTAATTATTTTTTTTAGCAGCTGATCGACGACTTTAACAGCGAATTTTATAACCGTATTAATAAAAAAACGGGAAGTTTTATAATATTTAAAGAGGTAAGGGAAAAGGTAATAATAATAATAATAACTTCCGAAATAATAAGTCCGTATAAAATAAGAATGGAAAGTTACTTTGTTTTAACTATGGTAAATACGGGCATTTAGCGAAGGATTGCCTTAAGCCGTAAAAGGAGAAAAACGGTAAAGAAAAAAAGGAAAACGTAGTTAACATTAAGGTAATAATAAACAGAATAATTAAAACAACAGCTTTCGTAACGTTTATAACGGTAATAAAAACAAAGAACAATTTATCCTTAACGATTTGAAAAATCTGTACCGATTAAACGGAAAGACTTTTAGCATTTACGTTAAAGAATAATAGCTTGAAAATTTTATACAGTAGTACGATAAGATAATGTAAAAGAAAACTTAAGAAGCTTTAATAGCTAAATGCCCTAAAACCCGGCAAGCTTTAAAGGCTAAATACTTTAAAGTTTAGGCGATTAATTACCTTAAGTTATAAAGGGGCGAACGCTTTAAAAGAATTATTATAAAAAACGTTATGTTTTTATACGTTTATTTTTTTTACGGGAACGACTTAAATAAATTGTTTTAGGATTTAAAAGCGAACGTTAATATTTCGAATAATATCAGCGACTTTGAGAAAAACATTATAATAAATATTAAGTTAAAAGGAATTTAAATTATAATAAATAGAGGATTTATAATTGTTATTTTTGTTAATATTATTAAGTAACTTTTAAAAGGGCTTAAAAATGAAATTATAATTAAGTATACGTTATATATAAATAATTTCTTATTAAAGGTATTTTCCGGGAAGATATTTTATAAAAAGAGAAATTACTTAAATCGTAACGTTTTAATAAACCGTAATAAGATTTAGTTATTAACGATTAAGGTTTTTCGGAAAGGATTTTTCCTATAGCTTTATAAAAAGCCGGAACTTATTATTAGGGCTCCGGATTTAGCAAATAATAAAAATTATTAATAGGGATACGTACTGGGGGAGGTATCCGGAAAGGAAAACGGCGATAACCTAGTAAATAACTTAAAACGCGTACTTTCGAACGGTTTTAAAAAGGGAAAGTTTTAATAATAAACGAAGTTATTAAAAAAATATCTTCTTAATATTGCCGTTTTTATTATCCCAATACCGAACGATTAATATAAATTATTAAAAGGTTTACGGGGATAAATTTAAACCTTAACGATATAAAAAATATCCTTTATACGGTATAAGATAAAGGGAAAATACGGAAAATATTATTTATAAATTTTTAAAAGTAAAGGCAATATGTAAAAAAAATTATTTAATACGACGTAAAATTAATTAAGTTTATTAATATTAAGAATAAAGGTTATTTCGGTTTTATTATAAATAATTTGTTATATTATAAAAAGTATTATTCGTTTAAGAATAAAAACGAAGTTTAATAAAGCTTATACGCGTATATTATGCGAATTATAAAACGAGGAATATAGTTTTACAGGATAAGGCGCGTATAACTTTTGTATAAATAAATTTTTTTATATATGTTTAAGATTTCGTAATAAAGGTAATAACGTATATTGTTAATAGAATAAGCTAATTTACGGTAAAAGATATAATATTAATTAAATACTTTAAGGACGTATTCGAGCCAAATAAATTATATAGATTTAATAACGGTTATTTCCGAATTTTCGGTAATGGGTATATAAATTTAATTAATTAAAAATATCGGATTAAATTAAAAAAGTTAATAATTTGTAAACTAAAAGATATGTTATTAAGTTATTAAGAGATACATAATTATAAGGTATAATTGTTAAAAAACGACAAATTATTTATAATACTGCAAATTACTGTTTACGAAAACCTGAAAAATTTAAATAAATCCTTCAACTTTAAAAATATTTTCCGATTACATTTATAAACCGTATAAAAGCGTTTAAAATACAGTTAAAAATAGGGCGTAAAAGTGAAAAATAAAGATAATAACGTTATTTTAAAAACGATATAAATTAAGAAATTAAGCAGGTAAAACGGAAAAGGGGACGTTCGAAAAAAACTATCTCCGCGCTATATTCCTTAAAAGCCTTAAATAAAATCCTAAAATTAATTTAAAAGTTACAGCTAACCTTAATTTAAAAGGGCGAAAGCGAAAATAATTTATATACTTTTATTTTAACTTATTAACTGTAAGTAACGATAAAAACCGTTTTGCTAATTTTAAAAATGCCGATTAAATTATCCGAAATGTTTACGAATATAAATAAATAATTAATATGTTAAATATTAATACTTATAAGTTATTTACTGTTATAAATAACGGCTTATTGTTAAAGGAAATTATAAAAAGCTTAAAACGAAAAATGTAGTTTAAAGTTATTTTTATAAAAATTAAAAAGAACTTTTTATGCGGAATTTTTAAATTTACGTTTTTTAATAAAGTTGCATAAAAGTATTTTATTAATATTATTTAAATGTTAAAAAAGAAATATACGTTTATAAAAAAGCTAGATAAGTATAAGGTACGTATTTGCATAAAAGGATTTATATAATAAAAAAGAATTAATTATAACGAAACCGTATTAAATACCGTAAGGGTAATATATTAAAAGATTTTAATAACGTTAACTGTTTTCTTAATGTGGTATATATTTTAAATAAATTTTATTACTCCGTATTTAAATTATAAATTAAAGAAAATATTTATATAAAATAATTTCCGATATTAAAAAAATACTTTAATACGTATTTAAAAGATAAGAAAACGTATAGTTTTCTTTTAATAGGGTTATTAAATTAATAAATTTATTATACAGCTTAAAATAAACCGGAGCTGTTAGGTAGGAAAAAGTAAGAAAAATATTTGCGAAGTAACGTTTCCGTCCGTTAATTTCGGATAACGTAATATATTATAATCTTAAAGATAAAAAATGTTATAGTTGTATACGTAAATAATTCCCTGCTTTTCGGCTTTAATAAATAATGTTTTAAGAATATCATTAAAAGGATTATTAAAAACGTTTAAATTAAGAACTTAAGTAATATAAACTGGTACTTAAACGTACGAATTATCCGTTTCTTATTAACGGAAAATATTAAGCTAGATTAATAACAATATATTAAAAATTATTAAAATTAATTAATTTAAAGCAAATAAAAAAGGAGTTTATATTATTAGTTAAGAATTATTTAAAGCATGTTGGAAAATATAACGGCGTAGTTAATAATTAAAAGAAGTTTAAATATACGAACTTAATAAAAAAAAAAAATTTTTCGAATTGTATTAATAAATTAAATATAACGTTTATAACGTTAACTTAAGTAAGGTTTATAAATAATCCGTTACTTAAATATTAGTAATATTTTAAAAAATGACCGCAATACTTAAACGATATATTAAATATATTTTTTCGGTACCGGAAATTATAAAAAAAATTAATTATATTATAAGTATAATAACATAAAATTATTTAAAATAGTAAATATAAATTTTGTAGATAATTATAAGTTAATAAAATTTACGATAAGTTATATATTTTTTATAATTAAAATATTTATTTTATAAATTTCGAAATTATGCAAGGTTGTTGGGTTCAAGCCGTATTATCCAGGCTGAGCCAAAGACACAAAGTAATTACACCAATAATTAACACGATAGATACTTTACCCAGTATCTTCGAATACGGCAACTATCAATGGTTTTCACGGTGACATTTCGAAATTATAAGATATTATTATTAAATATATTACGGAAATAAGATATGTAAAAGCAGAAATAATAATTATAAAGGTAACTGGGATCAGAATTTTTTTAATAAAGTTAAGAATTATATTTAAAAGTTTTATTCATATTTTAAAGGATAATATAAGTACGTTTAAATAAGTAAAAAAAATTATAAATAATACGAAAAAAACGTTATATTCGCATTAAATATTCTTACATATATTAGTAAATCCGAAAAGGAAATCTTAGTTTTTAATATGTAAAAAGTGAAGATAATTTTGCCGATAGATTTATAAAGTTTTTTAATAAAGTAAATTTCGAACGGTTTATAATTTATTTAAGATTTAAGAAAATATAAAAAAAGTTATAAAATATTCAAGATTTAATTAAAGTAATTTACAAAAAAATAATCCCGTTAAATTCTTTTTGTACAGGAAAAAGGGCGTTTCCGTATTAAAACCTATTTTTCGTTATTAAAAATAACGATTGCTGTAATTTTTTTACAACTACCCGAAAATATCTGTTTTCCTGTTAATTTTAAGGCTTTAATTTCTTAAAAAATCATTTATTTATATATATTTATAAATTTTTACGTTAGTTTTTACTTAAAGGCGTTAATATTTTATATATAATTTATAGCTAGTTAATGTCTTTTAATTAACCGGAAATTTTTATTAATAGGTTTTATGCAAGGTAAAGTGCCATTGAGGTATCTAGCTATATACATACATACAGGGAGCTGATCCATTCACTAAGTACATGCACAAACTGGTTTCACAAACGCGACCGGGGAGCACCCCCTAAAAAC